>CM070822.1:12829024-13109024 GCA_036326025.1 Chrosomus eos | reverse complement strand
AACGTTACAGTTTTCCAGAACATAGTGTCAGGGCCATTGAATTGAGCAGAATGATGATGATGCAGCGCGACGCGAGGTTGTGTATTTATCTGGATCATTCGTAGCACCTACGTCATCCTAAATTATTCCTACATAAGTTACGTTTTTATTTCTTTCTTTTTTTTATCCAACACGATTTAATACATACTCCTTGTTGTGAGAGACATGTCATTAGACTGAGTATCTTATTATTCAATAAAACTTAATTAAAAATGTTCTCTTTCTGTGTCATTGGGTTTGTCATTGATAAAGCTTTGATTTCTTCCTGTAAATAATTCCTGAGGTATTTATTTACATGATTGTACATTGCTAAATTGTAATACGCACAGCAAATGTATATGCTGTTAATAATTTTTAATTCTAACATATCCTTTTGGGTAAAAACAGAAAGCAATCAGTCCTACAGCCAAAACATTATCACTGTTTAAAAAAAATAAGAATAATAATATGAGAAAATTATATTGTTTATATATTATGATTAGTGCCCCCTACTGGAGTGATGTTTAAAGCAATAAAAATAGATGCAGTGCTTAATGAAAATGGTTATTAGATAACCTTTGTGTGTATAGAAAGGAGGCCCTTTTCCTACAAACTACTTAAATAACATATACATTTACAAATGTCAAATTTTGGGTGGCTGATTCAGATCATTTAATGACATTGAGATCACACACTGTGGCCCAGTTTACCTGATTCACCCCAGATTAAATGTTTTGTCATGATGTTTCAATATAAAAGCATATCTGCCAACACTATACTAATAGAATACTTTGTAAGTTTGATTCACATTACGTACTAGTGAAAAGTGATGCTGGTAGCTATTATAAGACAGTATCATATGATGCCTATACATGAACAATTGTATATGAATGCATATACAAATTAAAATACACTTGCACTCTCAAACATATGTATTTGAGTACTTAGGTTAAATATTAGGTCAATAACTCTTACCCTGACCTAATCTATTAATGTAAGCAAACCAGTTACTTCTAGAATGTGTGTGTGCTAATATATTGTTTATGTGTGTCTCAGTGTGTTTGAGGGAAACTGTATCGGGTGATGGAAGACCACACGGTGCATCAGACAGAGCACATGACCACTATCGAGGCCCATGCCGTCTCTCAGCAGGTCGGGCAGGTGCATGTCGCCACGTACACAGAGCACGGCATGCTGAGCGCTGATGAGGATTCGCCCTCATCACCCGATGATGACGCTTATGATGACTCCGACATCCTCAACTCAACTGGAACAGATGAGGTCACTGCACATCTGGCTGCTGCAGGTCGGTTCCAGCACATTGTTGTTGTGTACTGACTGTGACTAGTGGTTATTACACTGACCACTAGATGGCGAACTTAAACCATAAATTGGCAGCTGAGCAATGTCACTCATTGCTTCAATTCCCAGTGAATACACAAACAGCGTATATCCTGAATGATATAGAATGTCTAAAAGCAGCTGATTTTATGCCCCTAATTGTTTTTCAGGACCTGTTGGCATGGCAGCAGCTGCCGCTGTAGCAACAGGGAAGAAACGTAAACGGCCGCACATCTTTGAATCAAACCCTTCAATCCGTAAAAGACAACAGACCCGCTTGCTTAGGTGAACTATATTCACAGTATTGTTCAATGAATTGGTATTAAGTACTAGTGGTTTTTACAACATAAAATAATGTATCTTGATTAAAACAATCAAAATAAAGTATTATTTATCTTAGTACTATTATAGTATTTGTTAATAGTTTAAATTAGCTGTTATTTTTATATTTTCAGTTTAAGTTTTAGTAACTTGGCTATGTGCTTTTGTCATTTTTATCTTTTGTTAAATTATTGTTAATTGTTAATGTATATTTTTATTTTAAATGTATTTGATTTAGTTGCAAAGAAAACTTTCAAGTTTAAGTGTATGTTTTTCGTCTAATATTTAAATATTTTTATTTCAATTACAAAAAATTATTTCTGTGACAACAATAAGGTCTCATCTTTTTTAACATTAGTTGATGCATTAACTAACTTGAATTCACAAGGAACAATACATTCTTACAGCATTTATTAACCTATGTTTATGTTAGGTAATAAAAATCTACATGTTAGTTTACAGTGCTAATGTTAACAGATACAACTTTTGATCTTAAAAATGTATTAGTAAATGTTGAGATTAACATTAACTAAGATTAATAAATGCTGTAGAAGTATTGTGCATTGTTAGTACTAATTTAGTTAACAATGAAACCTTATTGTAAAGTGTTAGCATGATTTTTACGAATTGTAATTGCAACACTGACTCTTACTATGTCTGCAGGAAGCTGAGAGCGACTCTAGACGAGTACACAACACGGGTTGGCCAGCAGGCTATTGTGTTGTGCATCTCTCCCTCTAAACCGAACCCTGTGTTTAGAGTATTTGGAGCGGCGCCATTAGAGAATGTGGTGAGTATTTTTACTGCGCATTTCCTCTTCATAGCATTTGCACTGTTTCTAATTTGACCCTAGTTTTGTTCTGATGTCCTGTGATCAGGTGAGGAAATACAAAAGCATGATTCTGGAGGATCTGGAAAATGCTCTGGCTGAACATGCGCCCCCTGGTGGTGGGGAGCTCACTTCTGAATTGCCTCCACTGACTATTGACGGCATACCAGTGTCTGTGGACAAGATGACACAGGTGGGCACCAGGTGGCACTATGAGCCAGGAATTTGCCATGCAAATGAGCTTTTTCTAGACTCGTGCAGCAGCATTTGATCGAGAGGTAGAAGTCGTCTCACTTCAACCACTACAGGGCTTTAGCACAGGTTACTTTTACTTTTGGCCTGGTATAAGACCACATAACCAATTCAGCCACCTCATTTACCAGCTAGCCCATTACTCACTACCACACATGCTGTGTGCTGATAGCTGATGTCCCTCAGGACAGGCGCACCTTGCTTGGTTTGTGGCAGTTGGAGGCAGTTCTGTGCAGGGATCATCAGGTGAGCTTGTACGCGCGAGTAATTATCCAGCACATCGTTGCCGAGCACTGAGGTTTCTGATTGGCTCCCAAGTGGATTAAGAACAGAGCAGGGGGAGGGAATGGGCATCTGATCGGTGTGTTTGGGGCGTGAGATTCCTCTTAATTCCTTCGCCATGTAATTAGACCATCTGCACAAACACAAGGAAGAGCCTACAACTCATGATGCCACTGTGGACAATCTGTTACATGACTTTGAACCCTGTACTTAACATCAGTATTTATTAAGTTCAGGTTTTAGCTGTTATCATGATTTATTTCTGTACATTGGGATTTTTAAATTGAGTTTTAATAATATATATACACTACTGGGCAAACATTTGGAATTATTACTATTTTTAATTTTTTTGAAAGAAATCAAGCCTGCATTTATTTGATTAAAAAACATAATATCGTGAAATGTTTTTACAATTTAAAATAATGGTTTTCTATTTGAATATATACCTTCTTTGATGAATTAAAAAAAACAGCATTTATTTAAAATATAAATCCTTTGTAACAATATACACTACCGTTCAAAAGTTTTTAAAACATTTTTTAAAGGAATTAATACTTTTATTCTGCAAGGATGTGTTAAATTGATTTAAAAAAAAAAAGTGATAATTATATTGTTAGAAAATATTTTTATTTTAAATAAATGCTGTTTTGTTCAGCTTTGGATCACAGAAATAAATTATATTTTAACGTATATTAGAATAGAAAACTATTATTTTAAATTCTAATACTCATTTTAACAATTACTGGGTTTTTTAATAGTAATGTTTCCAAAAGTGTTACTGGTACTTTAAATATTAGCATAGAGTAGTGTGTATACATATATATGTATATGCTTAAATATATTACAATAATCTTTGAATGTACTGTTTGAAATACAATTTTTTTTATCCTTATCTAGCAATCACAACTGGAAGAATCTTAAAAATGAATTGGTCTTAGAAAAAAAAAATTCTCCTGAAATCCTTCTCTACTAGCTGTTCGCCACGTTGTTGTCTGTCACCGTCCAATGTCAGGCTTACAGGAAGTGTTTGTGTTTGTGACAGTGAGAGAGTGGGAGGGAGGGAGAAGCTCTTTTGGGAACTGATTTATTCCTCCCAAGCCAAATTTAGCCTGTGATGTTGAGGTGAACAGACGTTGCTACAGAGTGCTGTGCAGTACAATCCCTGGCCTGCCTACGGAATTACCAAGGGCACTGAGGGCACTGGGATAAACTCCGCCCTCACCCTCAGGACAGAGCTGTCGCTGGGCTAATGGACTGCCCCATACAACTCTGTGTTGTTTTAAAAGCCAATGGACTCATTCAGGCTAAAAAAAAGATACCTTAATACCTTAACAATTCCTTTCAAACACTTTTTTAGATTACGGCTTTAAGCCCATTAAAATACATTTCACATCTAACCAAAAGCAATATGGCATCATTGCAAAATAGTTTAGGGATTTTAATAGCCCCCCCCCCCCCCCCCTGCATTAATATTTATATTCTTGGTTTTATTGAGTTGTATTTATCTATTTAACCATTCATTGCCATCTTTAAACTTTAAAGAGACAGCACATATGCCTTGTTTTTTGTTTTTTACATTAAAGTGGTAGTTATGTGTTAAACAGCAATGCTTAGTCTTCAGCGTCACATGAACCTTCAGAAATCATTCTAATATGCTGATTTGTTGCTCAAGAAACATTTTTTATCATATTGAAAACATTTGTGCTGCTAATTTTTTGGTAAACTATAATGCATTCAAAAGAACAGCGTTTATTTAAAATAGAAATCTTTTGTAACATTTATTTTTTTTAAAACAATCTTACTGACCCCAAACTTTTGAACAGTAGTGTACCAACCTTAAAAGTGTTTTTTATTTTTTGTCTACATAATCTATAGTGCAGTGATGTATGTTCCATCTTCTCAATCTCCTGCAGTCAGTGTGCAGCGGAGCCTCACCCATAGATTAATCTTTAAATAGAAACCTAATAGTCTACATTTGAGATTTTCACAAGCTATACGTGTCGGCAGACTGTCTGTACTCAGTTGCAGAAGGAAGGGGAAAATCAATGGCTTGCTGTATCCAAACTCTCTTCGCACAAATTAAATTTTTCCAGAGGCTGTCGTGCGCTCTGCCACTCCCAGCTTAAAATCTCTCACAGTGATTGTGCGCTCTTTGTTGCTTTTTCAGGCCCAGCTCAGAGCGTTCATTCCAGAAATGCTAAAGTATTCCACAGGCCGTGGGAAGCCTGGCTGGGGGAAAGAGAGCTGCAAGCCCATCTGGTGGCCGGAGGACATTCCTTGGGCCAACGTACGCAGTGATGTCCGAACAGAGGAGCAGAAACAGAGGGTAGTGTTGGGGGCTCACATAGGACTGGGGCATAAAGAAAAAACACTACAGAATATTTTTGACCAATAATATATAGAATATGGTTAAAATTCTAAACTAAACTTTTTTAAGAATAGGTAATATTTAATCATTTTAATTTATTAAAATATAGAACAATATACAGTACTAAGCAGCAGTATTTACCAACATATATTGTTACTTGATAAATGATAATATGCTAAATGATAATATCACAAATGAATTGTTGAATCAGCCACACCATAGTTTTGTCAGCTTTCAACAAAATGGCATCTGAATTGAAGCAAACAAGCTGAAGCTTGCATCATCTTGACTTATCGAGAGCTCATTTCCTTTGGAAACAGGTGTCATGGACGCAAGCCCTGAGGACTATCGTTAAAAACTGCTATAAGCAGCATGGGAGAGAGGACCTGCTCTACGCCTTTGAGGACCAGATCACCCCACAGCAAGTTGCCACAACAGCCACACACAGCATTGCACACCTAGTGCCGTCACAGACCGTAGTGCAGACGATCAGTAATCCTGATGGAACCGTCTCGCTCATACAGGTGAGCTCAGGTCCCAGTTGTGGGAACAACTACACAGTTGTTTTTGACTACAGTATATACAAGATCCACTGGAGGACTTCATTTTTAATATAGAGGGAGGTCAAAATATTAAAAAATTAAAATAACAAATATGTAATATTAGAGTCAACAAGACATCAAATATTTACTGCCTTAATGTATGTAATTGGTGCGACTGTGTATAAACTTGTGACACACACACAAACAACTGTTTTCAACATTGATAATAATCAGAATTGTTTCTTGGGCACCAAATCAGCATATTAGAATGATTTCTGAAGGGTCATGTGACACTGATGACGAGTAATGATGCTGAAAATTCAACTTTGTCACCACATGAATAAATTCCATTTTAAAATGTACTAAAATATACAACATTTATTTTAATTGTTGTTATAATTCACAATATTACTGTATTTTTTGTAATCAAATAAATGCACCCTTGATGAGCATTAGAGACCTCTTTCTAATACATTAAAAATGTCCCCACAATTTTAAAATGGTAATTTTTGTTACGCTAATAAGATATATAAGTTAAAAAAGTATACAATTTTCACCAGTGGTCCCATTACAGTATCCTAACGTCCAAATTTTGAACTAATTTAAAGGTTGGTACTGGAGCCACGGTAGCAACACTGGCAGATGCGTCAGAATTGCCCGGCACGGTGACAGTCGCCCAGGTGAATTACTCCACAGTGACAGATGGAGAGGTAATGTCAACACACACTTCCTTATCTGAATATTCCATGAGTTTGCATCTTGTGCATGTTCTGTCCTGTCCTTACACACACTTACGCACTGTGCTTTTAGGTCATATCTCTCCCTTCACACCTATTACTGTTATTTCGTCTCTAAGGTGGAGCAGAATTGGGCCACACTACAGGGAGGCGAGTATGACCATCCAGACCACGCAAGCGTCGGAGGCCACACAGGCTGTGGCTTCCTTAGCCGAAGCTGCGGTTGCTGCATCACATGAGATGCAACAGGGGGCAACTGTTACCATGGCACTCAACAGGTACTCATGGGAAGTAGAGGTGAAGCGGGTTGGGGAGAGAAAGAAAGGAAATACTGAACCGCAGCAGCATCTAGGTGCAGGTTTTAGTCCCCAGGGTCTTATTAACAGGCCTCACCTGAGCCTGTTCTCCTGTTTATCACAAGGAGTTAGCAGCAGCAGCAGCCCAAAAATACAGCACAGCGGGAACAATTGGATCATACTCCATTCCCACAACAATTAGGCTGAGGAGGCATTGTTTTCTGCTCAACAGTCTTCATTAAAGCAGTAAATCCACCATCAGTCTGCTTAGCACAGTCAGGACATCTACAAATGTGATCAAAAAAAGTTTATTTGCCTCTACTAAAGCCCCGTAGCACTGTAAATAGCCCTCTTTTTTGTCAGTATCTCAAAGGGAATCGGGATAGACGGTCTTTGTATTTGGATTGGAAGCCCATTTCTGTCACACAAGAAAAAAAATCATGCTTTGTTTGAATTTCAAATTATAAAATAAAAACTCATGATCATGTAGTAAGTCATAATTTAGATTAAACAGTCTTGTGACAAAAATGTGAGTTTTGTCAATATTCTTTATCTCAGAATGTCAGTTTTGGATATTTATCTCATAATTATGACAATTGACTCAATTTCAACTTTTCCAAGTCATTTTCTAATGTTATGACAGACTTAGTGTGTCATCATTTTTTATATGATTAATTATGAAGTTAGATAAAGTCTTGTGATGAAAATGTCAAAACATTTTGTCCAAATATGACTTTTTATCTCACAATTTTCACTTGGTGTCAGTTTCAACTTTTTGTCAATTTTAAAATACTATGTCATATTTTAGACTTTTATCGGTAACACTTGGTTGTGTTAATAATAAACCACCAATTTATCTACCATACTTTTTTTGCATACAGTTACTGTAGACTACAACAGATTTAAACATGGATAAATGGTTATCAACAGGGTCGCTGAAAAGGACAAATGCAGAAGTTTCTTCATCTACAAGTAAGGATAAATCTTCAGCAATGCATGACATAAAAAAGACAAAAAATAAAGGCTAAATTCAGTAGTGACTAACTAGCTAGTCTTCACATGTGTGGGAACAGAGAACAAGCAGCTACCGCTCTGATGCTGAAATGAAGCTTTACATTATTTAGTTTATTTTAGGTTTACTTTACATTTTTTTAGCTTTACACATTATTTTACCTGAATAAGCTTTACATCAAGTCCTGGTTCTTTTTAGCCCGAGTGCATCAACCTTTGCATTAGATGAGTCACAAAGATTTTAGTTTACAAGGTGTAATTGTTATACCAGAATTGTTATGCTATGCACCCTCAAATGAATGCAAGAGCACACCAGCATCCTCAGTTGAAGCAAAACAGATTTGATTGGCAAAACAGATTTAGCAAACGTATTTGTGTTTGCGCTCTGGAGAGTGTCAAATGTTTCTATTTACAACGTGCTTATTCAGTGTTGAGCAATGTAGCCAATCACAGACATATCTGTTGATTTCTTGACCTCAATGGCCAATCAGTTAGTCAGAATCCACTCACCACTCAGTATTTTTTCAGTGCTGAATTATGCTAGCGAATCGTCTCATTTTAGCAAACAGAGTGTAGACACGATAGTGTAGATTAACATTGATTAACTGCCACGTGCACGCTGCAAATGCGGAATTCACTCTTGAAATTGCAATGATTGACATAGTGACCATTGCAATGGACACGACAAAAATCTGACGTGTGCATTAAGGCTAGAGCACTCGATTTGATTCTGGAACCGGGCCTGGGCTTGGTAACCCATCTACTTATGTGTCAGAAATGGGCGTCCGTATTTTGGACATCTATCACGAGAGCAAGAAGAACTTATTTAGGACAGTGGTTATCTTTTTCTGATTCCTCTTGAGTGACTTCCTGCACTAGGGGGCAGTACACACCAATTCACATCAATACATCTTAAATCTTGTATAAAGCATTGCATGTTTATAAAAAGCTGGGATATTGTGAGATTATTTCCTTGATTTATATCTGTGTGTTGCAGTGAAGCAGCAGCTCACGCGGTGGCGACATTAGCGGAAGCGACTCTTCAGGGCGGAGGACAGATCGTGTTAGCGGGAGAAACGGCGGCCGCAGTAGGAGCTTTAACTGGTGTTTCGGATGGCAGTGGTATGAATGCTCTATATCACAAGCATCCACACACTCTGTTCCTGCATACTCAAATACATAACAAACAGGAAAGTGTGGGTGGGCAAACATATGATGAAACGCCCCTTTCGTCATCACTCATCTAGTATGTGAGGGAACGTGTGGGTCTCATGTAAGGTGTGTTAGAGCGTGAGGAAGTCCGTGGAGGTCTATTGTAATCCCCGGGGTGTTTGTTGGACAGATGGTGACTCCAGCTTCTACACTTCTTGCTAATCCTTGCTTTGACTCAACCGCTAAGCGCTCTGCATATGCACGGCACCCTCTAGTAGTGCTGCTTACACATGCATTAGAAGCCATTTTACAAACCAATGGCGCTAATGTGTACCATAGGCATTCATTACAGCGTAGTGAAATGGCACTACACGTTTCCTTTTTTAGCTACGATAAACTAGGTTAGATTGAAAGAAGCTAGAAAATCGACTTAAGTTTATGTATTTTTCTCTCGTGACCATGACATCCTTTAGGACAAAGTGAAGTGCCACTTGCAAACCATTTCCATAATGTGATGCATTTCTGTGGAAAATTGTTGCAAGAGCAAGTTGATTTTGATTTAAGATAACAAAGACAACATTTTTTAGGGATACACCAATATTACAATTATTGCCAATAAATCTTTTCTTTGTTAAGGCCAATAATCAAAAAATGATAGAAAATCTAAATTAATTTACACTTTATAATAAGGTTCTGTTTGTTAACATTAGTTAACTCCATTACATTAAATACCAATGAAAAATACTTCTAAATCATTTATTACTGTAATCTTTTGGTTGTTAATTTCAACATTTACTAATACAATCAAAAGTTGTATCTGTTAATATACAGCTAACATGAACTAATAATAAACTACCACTAACTAATGGAACAGTATTGTAAAGTGTTACTCAAAATTCTATAGTGATTTAAAATAATACACTAAATAAATTAACAATAACACTAAAATAATTTAAATCCTACAAGTGAAGGTACAGTATGAAAAATGGCTATTCATTTTGAGGTTTTCATTGTCTACTGTTTCAGATCCACATTGGTTGGAGTAAAAAACTGGCCGAAAAAAAAGTAACTTTTTGCCTTCATGATTTTGGCGTTCATATTAAACAAACTTAATTATAAGAAATTATTCAATTCTAAAATGCATTCTTTGGATGGACATTCGGTTAGTGGCGTATGCTTTGTCGGCTATAGGAACCTTCAATTAAAGATTCAAATTTAAAGATTAAGATCTTTTAATATAATTTGATATTTACCGATAAATCAGCTGACGATCGATATGGTGCATCCTTCATTTTTTTATAATATACACTAATGATTCGTTCAATAACAATAAGACCAAGAACATCCATTAGAAAAAGTAAATGGGGTCCAAATTGCTTTAATGTTGATTTTAATGGGTAAAATGGTTCTGCTCAAAAGTTGTTCCAATCATACCTGCCCATTTCCCAGTGGCCTATCGTACCTAGTGTCCTGGCTTACCCCATTGCCCCCATTGACCAAAGAGAAGCCCCCCCTCCTAACCCCCGAGGAACCCTCTTAAAAGGCTTTGATCCTCTCCATTATCAGAGCATAGTCTAATCACAGAGCCAGCTGTCAGCACCGGGAAGCCCAGTCTATAAAACACACACACAATCTCACATGACATTAAGAGAATAGACAGGAGCAAGGGCTGTATTTAAACATAAAAGCTGATTAGCAGGCATTAAAACTACATTTAAAGACATGGGCGTCAGGCCTTTCCCCACTCTTGGTATTAATATATGACCACTGCCGTTACATTTTTTTCCTTTTAATATTTTATATAATTGAATCGTTAAGTTTATTAGCAATTCTACATATGCATGAAATGATGTACTACATATTGAAATATACTTTTTGGTCCCGCAGCCTAGAGGACATTTTATACTCTCTATCTCTTGATTGACCATCTGTTGGCCTTTTTTATTTTTTACTAATGAAAGAAAACTTGCTTTAAGAGGATGTCACTTTATATAATATTGTACACAAAGAACCTTTCTAGAGGAGGGCAGTACAGAACATGCTAGTATGTCCCGTTTCCCACTTATGTAACCAGAGCATGTTGACTGTTCATCTAAACCAGCACCAGCAGTGAGTCCCGGAGAGCCACCTCTGCCCAAAATGAGGCCCTCTCTGTTAAGCTGTGCAATTAAACCCAATTTATGCTTCAGCACAGGGAGGTTTGGGAGAGCGTAGTCAACAACAGACAGACACTTGACGGACAGTGTTTATTGACCTTATTCAATCAGCGAAATGGCAGTGCGGGTGCAGCTTTGAAGTGGCTGGTCTGAGGTAATCGTGACTGATTTATGTTTCCTGCTCCAATGCCCCTCTATCGCTCCGTAAGCCTCGTAGAAACCCTCAATGTCAGAGTGACTGAGGGTTTGTAGGCTCTTCACTCAAAAACACAATGCTTACAAACTCCCCGTCAATTATTGAGACACTGTGATTAAGAGAAATTAGATCTAAACATAAACATATATACAGTGTATGTATATGTATATACAGTACATACTATTTAGTTATTATTTATATGAAGTATTTACAATTTTAATTCATCGTTTTTTCATTTGTTATATTGTTATATTTGAATTTACACTGAGTGTCATTATTATTATTTGTCATTTGTTGGTAACACTTCATTTTACAGTGTTCTTTAATTACTAGTAATAACTAAATGATGCATAATTACATGTAACTAAATCAAACCCTCATACTAACCCTATAGTTTGTACATGTAGTTAATTATTATTACTCAGTACTTAAATGTCTAATTACACTGTAACAAGGAGGATACCTTAAAATAAAGTGTAACCTCATTGTATTTATAAGCGCTTTCTAATTTAAAGGGAAAATTATATATTTATTTATTTGAATTTACAATCATTTACATTGGGTAAAGAGCTTAATTATCATAGCCTCATTAATGCTTAATTAGCCTCATTTTATTAGCCTCATTAATGTATTTTGCTTTTTTATGAACGTTTCTTGACAGGTTTTGTGAGATTAACCCTAAGAATTCATTACATAATTCTGCGGGGAACAAGTCAAAATCATTTTCCATGACTGTTTAAGATACATTTAAGCTCAAAACGCATCTACTTTTGTGTTAAGCTGCGATTAAAGGGAACATTTAGCTTGGGGATATTGTGCCGGCATGAAAAGATAAACTGACTGACAGCCTAAATGACGAGTTTGAAATATGAGCCTTTCTTTGAGACGCTGGGACAGAGTAGCATCGTGAGACTATTTTCAGCACACTTTCGGAGAACGAACACAACGCAGAAGTCCAGCGGCCGGCAGGTACGCAACCGCAAGACTTTCTCGACGGGTTTACGAGGTTAGTTTTAACCTCTGGCTTTGCCCATATGAGCATATGAGACTGCAGCAGTAATCCAGGCTGCTCTGCTCACAGCTGGGCGGGGAAACAGAGGTAGATTGAGAAAGAGAGAGGGGTTTAACCTCGAGTCAGTGAGGGAGAGCGAGAGAGAAACGGAAGCTGGGAGTGGCCGCCTCAATTACTCCATTGTTCCGCATTGCAGTGTGATGCTCTAGCCCAGCCTTGGCCACGTAGCGTTCAAACTCTTAACATGGCCGCTCGATTGCGCACGCTCTTCGGCCTCATCCAACCACACTTCAAAACTCCCCTCCCTCCCAACTGTCTCTTATGACAAGTTACGTGCATCCCAAACCACTATGCCGCTCTCTTCGCTGATGACATCACAGTTGTACTTCATGTTTCTTCAGCTAGATCTGTGAAGAGTGACCGAAATTAGTTTACACACACAGAAGTTGTCATATATGTAACGGGTGTTTGTGTCATCCCAGGTCTCGTCCAGATTCCAGTCAGCATGTATCAGACGGTCGTCACCAGTTTGGCCCAGGGAAATCGACCCGTTCAGGTGGCCATGGCTCCCGTAGCCACACGCATCGACAACACGGTAACACTTGACGGACAGGCGGTGGAAGTGGTGACTCTAGAACAGTGACATACTCTACCCCTGCAGATGTGTGGGACAGGAAATCCAGCGCCTATGTGAAGTGGCTGCTGGAGTATAGTGTAAAAATAATATTTGAACCTGTTCACATGCGTCTGCAGGGGTTGGATGGCTTTTTCCTGTTAATATTATTATTATTTTTTTACATTGTACACAGTTCATTGTCTCTTTTTTTTCTTTTCTTTTCCTAGTGTTGTTAAATATGTTAACGTTAGTTAAATTTTTTTTAGCTGATGTTTGATAAATGTATTGCGACAAAAGAAAACAAAATCAACTTACAACTTAGCCTTCAAAAACTGGCATAATTTGTTCCTTTCTCCCCAGATAAGTCATTCTTGATGTTTTCTCCTTAGTTTTTATATATATTGCTAACCATCTTGTGCCATATTTGAATCATTTCATTAATATATTATGTGAAAATTGCATTACGATTTTAGTGTTAGATTCCATTGACTACTGAGATGACATGCATGGGTTTCTTTTTTGTCTTTTTTGTCAGGCTGTATAATGTAGAATTCTCTTTGTATGCATTTCACATTAACTCCCAATGTAAAAAAAAAAAAATGGTATGACCTTGAATGATTGTGTGGTATATTGAATGAGACCACTGTTTCCTGTCGGTACAGAAGAACACTGGCGCTCAGTGCTGTCTATAGACTTTCACTGAATTGTACTATTAATCGATAACTATAAATGTCGACGACTTACCAATGACATGGCTGAAGATGTAGCACTCCGTATCGTACAACTTTTATACTTCAGATAATGAACAGACTTTACATATTCATGGTATATTAGCATTTTGGAAACTGATCTTGTTTTGAAACTGCTGGGGACATTTTTTTATTTATTTTTTTATTTATTTTTCTTTAATGCTTTTGGTTAGACGTGCACTCATATCTTTAGATTAACACAATCACACATTGAACGAGCTAAAGATATGATACAGGGCATATTTTGAATTCTGATGTTATTGCATTGCAAAGAACCATAAATTCATATCTCTTTCTTTATCTCCCAAGCTCTTGTATTGTTTCTATTTGTGTGTCAAATATGGATGTTTTGTTACTGTTACTCACCTCTTCCACTCATAACCCACTCTGTCAAGTTTTCTGCTCCTGGTCGGTTTGAATTTTTATACGTCTGTAAGACTTCACGCAATGAGATCCTTTTTATGTAAAATATGTAAAATATAAGGTTGATGAAACCGAATTCTCCCATGTTGCCGGTGAAAGAATGATGGTAACATTGACAGAGTTTGTCTTTCCCTTTTTATCCAGTCTTGGAAATAAAGTGGCCACTATTCAGAATTGTGTTTTTGAAAATTATTGCTGTATCATTGCTGACACAAGGAAAGTGCTCTAATAATAATACACGTAAAATTAAAGACCGGTTTCTGATTATAACAGTTTATTAAGGAAATTCATTGTGCTGTTATAGTTCATTATACTGTAATATAAAAAATGTATAGTTCGCCTCAAAGGGAGCTGTGCAGTGGGATCAACAGGTTTTTAGCACAACTGGAAACGCTGTATTGACCAATTGTCATTCAGAACTATGGGCCATATTGCACTAACACCATCCTAAATCCCAAAATTTGAAATTAAATCTAATGTGGAAGTTGGTAATCTGCGTGCATTTAGATACCACCTGTTTTATGTCAAGGTCACTAGTTTTTATGAAGTTGAGTAATCTCATCACGAAAACTCCATGACCTCTTTACTACAAAACACATGGTCACATCCGCACCCCACCTCCAGCTTGTTGTGATGGATGGGGCTCCTGTTGCATCATAAGCCCTGATCCCTCCCTCCTGGCTAAAACCTGGATTTAAGGCCCGTGTCCTTCTGCCGAGGGAGGAGTAGGGAAACGCACTAATCCATCAGGCACCGCACACATCCCAGCGTCCCACTCCACTTCCAGATTATCAGCGTGAAGCTCCACGATCGGAGAGAGATGTGAAGCATGTGACTGTCTAATCGCTATCAAACCACATCCGTTCTGAACAGAGCAAAGTGAGAGGGACACGTTAAGGGAAGTGTGCGTATAAAGGAGAGCGAAGACTTGTGTGTTTGTGGTTTCCAGGTCATGGTGGCAGCTGGCTGGAGATGTTCAGTGCACGCGTGCGTCAGTCGTGAGCTGCAGATTAAGGCACTCTTATTAGCACGCTTTCTGAGAATCGGCCCTGGTCCCGACCAAGTGCTCAGCCAATCTGTTCCTCAGTCCGGGCCGTGTTCACAGAACAGCGTTCAGCTCTAATCCCAATACATAACCACAATTCTATCTTAACATCAGAGCGTTACGTACCTGATTTAAGTGTGATGTCACTCGTAAAATCACTGACAAGTGTAGTGCAATCTTTGATGCTTATGCAACACATACACTTGTGAAATACTTCTTTAAGGCTTTTGTATTTTTATTGATAAAAACATTTTACAATACAGTTAAATTCATGAAATTTTAAGTTTTACAGCATTTATTAATCTATGGCCTACTAATGTTCATTTAAAAACACAGTTTATTTTTAATTCATATTCAATGATAAAACATTAAATGTTAATTATGGAACTTGAAATAGCAAAAGTAATAAATTGTGTCAATCAATATAATTTTATCGTAAAGTGTTCTTTTTAGAGTATTTTTTCACTCATCCTGTGAAGCTAAGTTGAATTAGGAGGAAAAATTTGTTTTAATGTTTTAATATCAGCATTCAAATTTCCTACTGGGTAGTAGGAATATACCATAACTCATGTCAGCTCATGATAACCTTTATTTTGAAAAATCTAGTCAACACACTTTTGTCCTATCAATTTATGTGTTACTTTAAGGAGAATAGAGGGGTTTTGTCCCTCTCTTTTTTAACATATATTTGCGAGTTTGTGCCCTATCACTTGTTCCTCATAGATAAACTTTGTGATTTGTGTAATCAGCTAAAACTTGAGTTGGATAGACAGAGGAAAAAGCTTTGCCAACGCAAGCAAGCCAAAGTTACTTATTGCACCGTCAGTCTCAGAGCTGTAAATGTATAGGCATCCTTATTAGTTTTATCTTTTATGAAGGTTGCCATTATAGACAAATGGTAATAGCCGTCTGGTGGTATTGTGTCATCAGGGGAATATGGGGCAGAAGTATTGATTGTGTTAAGGAGAGGATATGGCTCTCCACAGGGGGTTGTTCCTCCAGGCTGGAGCTCCACAAACTCTGGGGCAGAGCTTTAATCTCTGCTAATATCTTAATACACACTGCATCCCTCTGGCCCTCTCTCTTACACACACACACAGGCGTTCATGTAGCAGTAGCTCTGAACTAATGGATTATCCCCTAACCCAGCCTACCTGTCTGTCTGCTAGTCAGTTTATTAGGAAATTTGGTTTGCACAGGTGCCACACATCACATTAATACGCATATAAACGTTAAAAACAGACATTATAAGTGCATGAATATAGTAAAAAAATAAATCCTCCAAATTGTTCTATATCTATGGCCTGATCGGTGGACAACAAACACCTTGTATAATGGAAGTGATGGACAGTTAGTTAACGAATAGGCTTTTTTAACAACACGTTCTTTAAAAATGTCTGTTGAACTCCTATCACCTTGGAGGCAGTCTTAATCAGCTTAGTCATTATCTATCTATCTATCTTGCACACACTTTTATCATTTTTTCCACAAAGCAAAATACTACAGTGAATAAAACTGCACAGATGCTTCCTGAGGTAAGGGATATATTATTCCCACCACCATCATCATCACTTTCTAACATTGATGATGTTATCACCATCATACGCACCTCGGCATCAGACAGTGCGTAAGAGAGATGGGCCCTAATCTCATTCCACTAATGCTCTCTTTACATTAGAGTACAGACCAAGCTCTGTCTCAGCTATGCTCTTTCTTTCTCTCCTAACCAGGGATTATTCACTGAATGAGAGGAGTAGTCGGTACAGAGGAGGGGGCCTGGAAAATGCTGTGTAACCCGACCCGGCTGGCCCATCTGGAGAAGGCCCACATGGACAGAGATTTCCCACAAAGCAATTACTGCAGCCAAAGTTTCGGCAGGAATCTGACAATGTTCCTTTCTTCTCCCATATACGCATATTTACTTTGGATTTTCTGACGTAGACAGGTAAACACAAGTGAACAGCAATAGCAGAGAGATACTGAAGATAATGATAAAAAACAATGGAGAAAGCTACGACTGAATGAATTTAATAGGATATTGCAATGCATTTGGAAGTCTACACAAATATTAGATGCAAAAATGAGTGTAAATAGAGATTAAACCACTATAGTGGGTCACATATGTTCTTCAATTCCTTTTTAAACTGCTCCTAAATAATGTATGAACATAAATTCTCTAACAAATTCTCCATATTCTTTATAATGAAAATTTTTAGTCGATGAGGTTCAGATTTAGTAACCAAACAGTTCACCCAACAAGAGACCTGAAGAGAGGGGTCGACACTAGAAATAGCATTACACTTCAACGATGGCTAATGTTTTCATATTGTCATTCATTCTGTATGAATAGATTTATGCAAAAGGAGATAAAGAGGACTTAATCCAGCAATCCTCTCCTCACCTACATTAGCAGCCATTGACCCAGATACAGGGCAGCCTCTCCCTTTACCAAGCGACAAAACACAAGCTGTTTCACACAAATGCCACACCACTTCTCCAAGAGCCGTGTTTCATACAGTCATTGTTTATTTATTTATTTTGAGCATGAATATGAACATATGGTTGGTTTCAATTGGTTTCAGTAGACTTTGATTAGTAACTTATAACACACAATTGAATGCCCTATTTTGGTTAACACAGCCCAAAAAAAGAGAAATAAGTCCAACATAATGAGATTCGCAAACGAAAGCCAAACATGGCCGACTTGTATCAGCGAACAGTTTGGATCAATGAGCGAAGCATCAGGAGCTTTGAGACTGTGGTGCGCAGGGGGGAATATTTGAATTTCACCCCAACCCGCAATACTCACAGTCACTCACTCGGGGGCGGAGCCTGTGACATCACTGAAATGCAGTCAGGGTTTAAAATGGTGCAAAATTTTTGACAGTGGAGAAGTTCTCAGGTAGTAGTTGGCAAGTCTAGAACCACCGGATCTGACTACCTCACCAGTGTGAGTTCTACCATTGCCAAATACCATCAGAGAACCTTGTGCTTTTGTCCTTGAACTCGGTAGTGGAGGAGAAAATGGCTGTTTTTTGCCACAACAGACACGCAGTAATTTTTTGCATTTTTATTTAATTCTAAATATACTTTAAATTATAAATGAGAGAAGAACAATTAATGAAGGTTTTGGGTAAGAAAAAAGGCTCCAATACAATCCTTTTGGTTCCATGGATGTTAATGGCTTTTCAGGGAATCATCAATGCCAATGAAGAACCTTTATTTATAAGATTGTAGGAGTAAAAAAAGACCATCTTTTTAATCAGCAACTGTAGCAATACACAGAAGTACAGAAAAATGTTTGCAAAAAAATGTTCCCTTTGGAAGAACATTAATCGATGAAGATGCAGTTGCTTCCAAGAGAAGATGAATATCTGAACGTCCTCCATTAATGACTGTTTATGGCGTTTGATGCAAGACAAATTGTTTTAGTGAAATAATGCATTTGTACAAATCATCTCCGTGCAAAAACCGCAGTGAAAACTTCTGTTAGGGTTCAGCTGCAGTGATAGAAAAGAAAATGTCTTCAGAAAGATCCGAGATTATTGAATTTTCGTCTTTCCGCAGCAAAGGTCGCTTCTTATGTTACACTGGGCAGAAGGATAGAAAATAGAACATGACTGCCTAGGAGAGGATCAATCGCGCCAACGGCCAGCTTTCTGTCATTTTGCTCATGATCAGGAGATTTTTAGCAGCATTTCTGTCTTGTCCCATATTGGCACTACACATAATTGCTCAACGTATATATAAAAAAGCAAAAATGTGCTAGTGCCAAAACAGGCAAAGAAGAGGGACAGAAGAGCGTCCGGCTCAGCAGAGAGTTTGGAATCTGTACCCACTTACACCAGAGAGCAAATGTGAAGCAAATCGGCCATCACGTGGTTCTTTCTCTGCTCTGTTTATGGCCCTTTGGTAATTCACTGATAGTGTGCTTTCACAGTGAATTCTACCAGTGCCATACACAGAACAGGAGTCTGTCAGCTTCACCCCTTAAGACAACCTGCGGCCTCCAGCAACACCAATGAAAGAACGATTGAGCGGCGGGGAGGGGGGTGTACGGGGGAGGTTGGGGAGATTTGGTTAAGGAGGTTGAGAAGAACCCTTCTTCCTAAATGGAAAAAGAGAGAGAGACAGAGAGTGAGAAAGGAAACGCTAAAGTGATTTTCAGAGAGACAGCAAGCCAAGAAAGACAAGATTCACTACAGAATAATCCGGTAAAATAAAAACTGTAAAACCAATGGAGGGAAAGTCTAGTTTGTATTTGTGGATTTTGGCAGATGTTTTTGTCTAAAGCAACTTCCACTGCATTTTAAGATACACATATTCCCTTGGAATTGAACCATGACCTTGGCAGCTTTGATGTTTCTAGCACCTTGCTCTACTGTTTAATGATTCTTCATAAAAGACACTACTAATTAATTTCAGTTATGACAAATGAGAATAAAAATCCAATGCTTTGCCAAAGCTATTACTTTTGTTGGATTATCACTAAGATTACAAAGGACACAATAGTGACTCTCCACATGGGTACAAATTTTGAGTCAATTGAAATGCTGACATTATCCTCCATAATGTGCTCAACCAGGCATTTTAATTAGCTGTTTAGGAGATTATACAAAGTTATATTAATACATAAGCATACTTTATGCTGAGGAGGGACTTGCATCTCCTTAAGAACCGACAGTCTTTTCCTCAAATGAAATTGTCTTTAGATAATCTTTAGAGATTATCAAACAAACTTCTGGATTTATACCAAAAGGACGATCCCTTTACCGTTTCCATGTCCAAGCATGATGGGAGTGAGGATAAAAAACAATGATGTCCTTCCAAACACAGCAAACAAATGTGCAATTAAAGCCTGCAGAGATCCATCAACGTGCTCCTTTAGTATTTGACATCACCCTGAGCATAATCATCACCATTGAGTAAAGTGACACAAGAGACGCCATGTTGCTGGGTTCACTATAGCCTTAAGCAAAAAACCTAACACTACGTTATCAAACACACAGCACCCAAGAGAGCTTGCTGCATTCGACTCTATATCTTCTGGTTACATGCCATCTGCTATGGGAGAAGCCACCAGACCTCGAGCACCCTCCTCCCCGATACAGCCCCACCCAGGAGGACCCATGCAGGAACAGCCATTAGCTCCTGCTCCCTCAGCTCCTGCAGGAGATGGAGGCCAGATTGATTCCAGATCAAAAATGATGTTCTAAGTGATTTTTCAGACGCCCAAATGGCTCCCGGAGCAGGACTCCTCTTGCAATTTCCTGGAATAATCAATACCTCTAAAAAGCCAAGTTGAGAAGCCAGCATAGTCAAATTGGTCTGGCTCATTTAGTTTCGCCCCCACCCCTGCGTAATGAAAGAAACAAATTCTCATGATAACATCATGACGACTTCACTGTCTATTTTTGCTGAGTGTCTTGGCACAAAGCATACAAAAACGAAAGTGCATAGAATAAAATGTCATCACTGTCACAATTTCGCAAATTGTGAATACAAGAGCGTGAATCCAGTGGCTAACTATATAAAATGTGCCAAACATTTACTTTAGCAAAACATATGATCTATTTCTTTTTCTGTTTTGAAAACAAATATTATCTGATTTATTATTATGTATTTTTTTAATTCAGGTCAATCCACAATACCTAAAAGACCAATTAATTCGATGCTGATAAAATTATTTATATTTTTCGTTTAAGGTAACCAGATTATTCCGAGGTTGATCTTGAATGCAGTGTTTTGAACCCTGCACTGCGTCATATTCCTGCCCGGTTGTTTTTTACATTGAATACGGCAGGACTTATCGATTTCTTTTTTTTATGTTTTTGGTCTCGTCATTTTTTTATCATCATCAATAAGCTTGCGTGTGAGTGCGTTGGCACCTCTCGTTAAACCTCAATAACAGTCTCAAAGCTCCCGGTTAATCGCATTTGTCTAATTAGCTAGTATCTCCTCGAACTTCAGTTATTTTAGGAAAGATTTGGCCAGACTAGTTCAGTCTCCCCCAAAAGGACAACGCCCGGGGCTCCCAAGGTGATTGTAGACAAAACAATCATTGCTATCGCGTGTATTGTTTACCTGAAAATAAAAATCTTTTGTAGAAAATATAAATAGGTTACTTGTCTTATTTTTTTTTTTAAATAGGCTACTAATTTTTAATATATGGATACATTTTTAGGCATTTGTATGTTTTGTGGTGATGCGTGACAAACTGAAAATATCAAAAATATAGGCTAGCCTACTTGTATGCAATGGAAATGAATAGCCTACATTTTATAATAAATGAAGAGTTAATCTGAATTCATTGTTCATGTGGGTTTTCTGTGTGCCATCATACCAGAATAATTGTCAGTGTCATTGTTTTGGTTTTGTTGAATTAAAGAAAATCTAAGTTATTAATATAGCTAAATAACCCGGTAATCTTGCGGTTGACTGTTAGTTACTTCGACTTTTTATCCACATGCAGTTTATAGAATAACGAATTGTACCTAGACTACTAAACAAATCTCTTTAAGTCTATGCAAACGACGGGCAAAAAAAAAAAAAAAAATCAGAAACAAAAGATAATCACATTTTGCAAGATTTAGGCGGGACCCTGGAAATGGTGTAGATGGGTTGATGACATGAAATACTTTTGGGAAGCTGCTGACATGCCCTGCGGTCTGACCTGCTATTGTCACCTAAAAACATTTTAAACTAAAATAATTGCTACATATTTTACAGCTATTATACATAGTTTTGTTATTAGGCTATAGCCTACATAATTTCATAGGCTACTGAGTTATTTTTAGTATAAATAAATTAATTGAATTGGTGAATTGGTGAAAACAGCGAAAAGAAGTGGCGATGAGTTAAAGCACCTAAAACATACACGTTTCCTTAAATATCTAAATAAATTTGAACATAACATATTGATGCTGATAAAAACGTTATGCGTCAACCACTCAGATATCCAGCCCTATTTTTGCAGAGGGATGCTGTGAATTCATTTCCACACATGCGCCTTATTTCTGCATTGATACTACAATACCCTCTGTTGTATTCAAATAACCTTGAAAAAACATCCAATATAATATGTGAAATAATAATAACAAAAATAGGCTATAGCCTACTTTTTCCCTTCTCAGTCCATAAAACCCGTAAAAATATGCTAATTCATGCATAAATACGCAGGATAATATTTCAAAAAGAAAACAATTATATACACAATCCATTATTAGTCTGAAATGTTACGTTTGATTTCAAACAATTATTTAGCAACTTACCTGATGCGCACGTCTCAAAATCCTGACTTTTTTCAGACTCGGCTTCTTCCTTTAGTTTATTTATTTATTTCTGAACGCTAACACAGCTTTTAACATAACTTAAATCTAAAACTTGCTTTTCTCTACATGATTTGCACAACTTCGACGACAATCTGAGCGATTGCTATCGAAAAACGACCCGACTTTTCTCCAAACACGCCACGCCGAGCTCGCGCTGATTTAAACTCGTTCGCTTCCATGAGTGAACGCGGACTTATCAAGCTCTCTCGCCGCATAATCGAGCATTTTTCAATGAGACAAAGAAGTCAAAGCGTCGTCACTGACTTCCTGAGTATCAAATAACAAATGCAGCCCAGTTTCCCCCCTTACATATTCTCTCTCTCTCTCTCTCTCCCTCTCTTTTCCACCTGGAGAGTCGCTGTACCTGCGCAGCTCCAGGTGCTCAGACGACTCTCAGAATTCCAGCTTTTCTCTTCTCAACATGCAGACAAAATTAAACGTGTCGAAATGCACAGAAGGTAGCCCGCTTGTTTAGTCTGCAACCGTGAGGATTTACCAATGGAAAGATAATTAGTTAAGCATCTTACCCCAGTGCCGAAGGAATAATCCAACCCTCCTCTCGTCTCCAGCATTTTGCGATGTCACTAACTCAGGTGCTTTTTTCTGTCCTTTTAAGGTGGAGCTGACGGGAGGCGAGGCTCTCTGATTGAGCTCTGAGTCTGCTGCACTTCTAGCATAACGTTAGGCTACAGCTGGCACCGGGTTACTTCATCTTCGGATTAAAAGATTTTCAAACCCGAATTATTCTGGAGAAGGGTTTTCATTTTACCATACAAAAATTATGAAGCGAGCAGCTTTTTAACTGCAACACCAGCACCTTTTTATAGTCTCAGGAGTGCGAATTATTCGAAGATTTTCAAGGCGATCAAATTTTTAAAAGAATTCCTGTCAGCAAACAACTCAAATTGTCTATCTTATCTCGAAAATGTTGAAAATAAAACATTAACGTTTTTTTTTAAATATATATATAACTTTCTGATATGTTAAATCTAGCGAAAAATAATGCTAGTTGCTTTACTTCTGTTTGTCAGCGATGGACATCTTTGGTTAGCATACCTCATCGCGCGAACGTTAATTTAACGAATTCTGAGTAAATTCGAACTTTTGTCGTCACTGAAACGTTGTTGAAACGAGCTTAATTTTTAAAAGATCGAACGCTGGTGCTTCTTGGTGTGATTTGAATTCGTAATATAGTTTTATTTGGCAAAAATACAGCAACCAGTCTATTTTTTTTTTCTTGTTCCAACACGCAACCCCGTTTCTCTGATTTAGGCTATAGCCTAGGCCTACATTTTTTATTATTATTGCGCAGCCAGTATAGGCTACGTTGCATGTCTTATTCTTTAGCTCAGTGCTGTAGGCAACTAATATAGGCTAATGTAAATAAATTGAACAATAAATTATAAACAGAATATCTGAATCTACACTGTGAAAATAGTTCTTTAGAATAGCATATCTTTACTATCGCAGTGTTCTGACTAATTTGTCATTCAATTTAGACAGCAGAGCAGACTCTTACAAACACATATTGGACTAAATGTGACGTGTTGTGAGGGCCAAGACAGGTGTTTACCTGTATTACTGGCAGACAAAGAGGCTCTGTCTGTAGGCTAGAGAGAGAGAGAGAGAGAGGAGAGAGAGAGAGAGAGAGAGAGAGAGAGAGAGAGAGAGAGAGAGAGAGAGAGAGAGAGAGAGAGAGAGAGAGAGAGAGAGAGAGAGAGAGAGAGAGAGAGAGAGAGAGAGAGAGAGAGAGAGAGAGAGAGAGAGAGAGAGAGAAAGAGATCAGAGAAAGAAAGAAGATAGCTGAACCAGACTAAATTGATTTGCTAGTCTGAGCTGGCCTAAGTGAAGAGAACTTTTGCCTGTTTTAATGATGTTTTTTGTCAGTTGGCTGGGAGCTAAACCATCTGAAGACCAGCTATTTCTCTGATCTATATAAAAAAAAATTATATGATATTTAAAAAAGCAGCATACATCTTCAGTAAAGTCTATCAATAAGTGATAATGCATTGCATTAGTTTAGGATTTTCTCCCTGTGTGTGTCCCGCAGGTCTTGGGTTTTGGGATCAGATGACATCATCCAGATGGTCAGTAATGAACAGGCATTCAAACGCACCATTTCATCTGCTCTATATGCCTGCAAGCCCTACCAGCTACTGGAGCATCCTTTTACATAACAGTCTTCCTTAGTTCGCAGCCTGAATCCATCATTGTGCTCTGCATGTTGCTTGGATATTTAAAAAATAGGACCGTATGCTGTTCTACATTTAAAGTGTTTTTAATTCTGTTTATTTCTAATCTGTGTGTATAGTAATTTCTGTCTATTTTTAATAATCCTGTATAGGTTTAGGTCTGCCTGTGCCCCAGTGCCAACTACTTATAGGTCCAGGACAACATTTTAGCAGTCTAAAAATAAAATGATCTTAAGTTAAACTGATATAAAAGGTTACCCAATGCAGGCGTCATCACAGACAGTATCCCTCCATCCTGGAAGACATCAGGACATCTTTAGAGCAGCTGCAGTCGGTGCATCACAGTGGCTGGGGAAGCGAGGCTGTCCTCCATTGGGTCACTCCTCATATATATATACCGGTCCACGTTACCCACAACCCCCGAGTCCACTTACCTGCTGTTGATAGTTGAAGCCTATACTGACACCTCAGTGGAAAAAAAAACCCTCTATATTTTTAAATTATGCTGGTGGCGTTAGTCTTGCGGCTCTGGTTACATCTATTCAAACCAAATAGCCGGAGTGAAACCTATCCCAAGGGCTCTTTGTTGACCAGTCAGCCCTGGTCGAGTCCTCCCCTCACCCGTCCACTCTTCATTCACCTGATTAACTTCTGGAAAAGTCGAAACACGAGCCCCGGATCACCTGTATGAGGGAAGCTGAGTGAAGCTGTTGAATTTTTAAAATATTCATTTCGTTGCAGCTACCTGTCGGTCCATATGACGTTTAGAGCCCTCCCCACCTGCCAGGACGGGTATCAGGTGTAACCGGCCCACTCTTCTGGCACTACTGAAGCCCTCAACGAATGATACATGATACATGATACAAGCATAAGAAACAAAAAGCGTGGTGGAGTAGTTTACAGATGACTAGCGGAGCATTTGATGGACTGACAAACGTCTATCCACTGCATACCTCGTCTGTTATATTATACATTCAATATTATATAGGGTTAATTTTATAGTTATAAGAATGATACACTTATAAATATAGAGTGTCACCAACAGTTTTCAATCCACCATTTGTGGTTCAAATTATTATTAAATTAGTGGTTCAAATAATTCTAAGAGATTGTAATATTAAATAGTTTGTTCTGGGGTTCCACAGGGGGGGGGGGGGGGGGGGGGTTATTATAATCATTAAATCCCAGTAATAAAATAATAAAAACACTTAGTAATATAAGAAAGTAAAATAAGAAAATAATAAATTCTTGCTTGCTTACTTTCTTTCTAAAATTATTTTAAATTTTTAGGAATTCCTATTTCAGTTTATAATATAACAATATCAAAATAGAAAGACTGCTATTTTTTTCCTGAAATAAAACGTTTAATGTTAGATAGGTATTACTATAAACTGGAAAATATTTCATTCACATATAACAGAGATATCCAGGATACTGTGTTAAATCCTAAATAAATAAATAATGATTTTATATACATATTATTAGAGCTGTCAAATCGATTAATCGCATCTAACATAAAACTATATAAATATACAATATATGTGTGTGTCTATATAATTATAATATAATATAATATTATATATAATATACACACACACACACACATACATAGGCTTAAATATATATACATTTACAAACTTTTGTCAGATGCAATTAATCGCAGCTAATCGATTTAACAGTAAAAATTTCTTGGAAGCAAAAGATTTAAAAAATGTTGTTGCTCATAATTTAGTCCCTTGTAATGTATGCATTACAATTTTGTTTCTGAATGATATTTCACAGCATCTCTTAAAAGCTTTAAAACAAGCTGCAAAGACACAGGAAGAAGATGTTATTGCAGACTGTCACAAAGCTCATTTTAATCATTCTAGTGGGGATGATGATTGAGAATATATTGAGATGCTGTTAATAGACTGCATGGGGGTGTAATATAATTAATATTGATCTGATATTGTTTGTTTCTAAATGGAAAGAAGCATTTCAGATAATCAAGGAATAAAATAAAATAAAACTGTGTTACTGGTAGGAAACTTGGTATAAAAAAATCTGCTCGTGGAAAAAGGATTAATAAAATAAAATACTTACTAAGCACAAAATACCTGAATAAAATTATATTTAAATAACAATACTACAAAAAAAAGAATATTTATTTTGTCTATGGGTTTTTTTATCACCCTGTATGTCATCACCTTACCATCAGCAGCAAGTTGGCATTATCAGTCACCATGGAGACGGGGAGTCAGAGCATCTGCCATTTGTGTCTTTGTCTGGGGCGTTTTTAATCAGACGGTCATCCATTAATAACAGAGTTGGGCTGGTTTAGTAACCGAGTCCTCGACATGAGAGACGCTCAGCCGGTCAAGATCCACTGTCTCACATGTCAGCATCAGAATGCCATTTCACAGGAGACGCGCTCTGACATGAAACGAAAATAAGGCAACAGTTTAGCTTATGGTCTTGGTTGTTTCTTACAATATATATTTGTATTATCATACAATGATGCAGGCATATCAACCATCTTGCCATATGATACTTTGATATGACACTCTGGATGTACCCAGCTAATAAAAATGTTACATTTTGCTTACGTTCCCATTAAGTTATTTCAATGTTTTTGGTTAAGTTTTGGTCATGCGAACTTTAAAGGAGAATTCCATTATTTTGCAAACGTTATGAAAATGTTACATTTGAATTATTGTGATTATTAAAGACCACATAATTCTGAACAAAGGCTCTAATAGTGTTTCTGGAAGAACGTTTGTTGATTACCTGGCCAAAACATTCTGAGAACGTTGTAAACTCATTTACTGATTAGAGTTCAAAAGTGCAGACTGTGATTATAAGGATGGATATCAACTGCCGCATCATTCTTATCCTTACAAAGCTGCAGTCCTGTTACAGATAAACATTTGTCATTCATTCTGAAGCACTTTCAACTTTTTTGTAGCCTATATCTTTCCATAATTACATTTTTCTGCGCATGCCATCTATCAGATTGTTGCGAAAACAAATCCCAACACATTACCTCTAAGCCCTTTAGTCCGAAATTGTTTTAAGAGAAAATGATGGAGACATTAACGAATATGAAAGAGTATCAAGCTTCTCCTGTGAGTTCGCTGAACCACAGGGACTGGTCACATGACGGTAAAGCTATAATTCCGGCCAATCACGGCGGCAGTCTGGGGCTGGGCATTACATCATGTAGGCCTGTAGCCCTCTTGACCATCGCACTGCAGATAAAGCCTTTAAATATTTCATTGAGGAGCTCATGTTTCTCCATCACTGGAGGTCAGGTCTTCGGAAAGAAGAGGAATACGCACTGCCCCATTTCTGTCCCGGCTCGATGTCTTCTTCTCCTACTTACGCATAGACTCTGACTCAGAGGAAATGTTGATATATCTTGAGTTATAATGGGTAAAACAGATGTGTTTAAATTAAAGAGAAGCAGAAAAGGAAAGCAGGGGGAAATCTGAAGGAGAGTAATGGCATAGTTTGTATTCATTTGTTAATTCTCCTTAAGCATGAAAGAACAAGTGAGGACAGACTGCTGCGTGACAGAGATGTTTTGGTTGAAAAGATTAATGTGCCTTATGTTACTAAATTGTTTCCTCCCTTGTAAAACGCGAGTGATATCGTCCCCTGCAGGGCACTAATGGCACTACATTTAGGTTTCTACTTTGTGTAACTCGGTGGGTCATGTTGAAATTTGCATATAAAACTGGAAACATTATGGTCAGAATGATCTAAATATGAACAAAGAAGCCTGTATTGTTAATCCTTTTGATCATTAATTGAATAAATAAATAAATCACAAAAATCTAACCTTTCATAGTAAATAATAGTAAATAAATAATAATAATAATAATAGTAAAATAGTAAATAATAATTGAAAATGTGGGGAAAATGCTAGAATTAATGTCTAGCATTTTGGCCATAATTAATGTCACCCTTTTATTCAATACTTTTTGCAATCTCCTTTTGCCAAGATGCCAGTGTTTCTCCTATAATGCTTGATGAGTTTGGAGAACACCTGACAAAGATTCAGTGGTATATTTAACACTGGGCATGGGGTACATTTTATAAAAGTTTGTGATGAAGCTCTTTTTCAATTTCATCTGATCATAGAAGATATAGACACGTGATGGGAACTTCTTAATTATTGCCCTGATGGAGGAAATTGGGATTTTCAATTCTTTAGCTATTTCCTTACAGCCACGTTCTATTTTCTGATGCTCAGCAATCTTTTGATGCACATCAGAACTATTTCTTTGCTTTACTCATTGTGAACGATGATTAAGGGAATTTGGCCTTTGTGTTTCCTCATATTTAAACTCCTGTGAAACAAGAAGTCATTAGACAATTTCATGTTCCTAGTCAAAAATGCCTAGCTAAAAAATGAATGGGAATATACGAGAAGAGATATTTTACTCATAAGAATTTGGGAGCCAATAATTGTGGCCAACTGTTTAGGAGAAAAACATTTATTTCATAATGTGATTTACCCCCCACCCCCTTTCTATTGTTTTACTTCAATGAAAGGTTAGATTTGTTGTATATATATATATATATAATATATATAACACAATATACACAACATCAACAATATATATATATACTATATATATTAACGTAATGCATTTGGCCCATTTTACATATTAAGTTATAGTTAAATTATATGAATGTATGCTTTATGTTATAAAGTCTATTTTTTGGATGAAATGAAGAGGCTTTTTGGTGTTTTAAAATAAATATTAGCCTAGATAATGGGCTTTAGGCTTTAATGCATATTATTCTCCTCTTGGCCACTTTTGAAACCTGTCTGCCATCTAGTGGTGGTACAGACTACATTTACATAATGTTGTTACTCTGTAGTACAGAGTAACAACATAATGATAAGGCAGAGGGAAGCATCCCTAGGCTAGGCTTTACAATTTAGCCTAACCATTCACTGGTATTCAAACTACATCTCAATATTTTGTAATATGAATTAAAATATATCGGAATATTACTATATATATAAATAATCATGCTGATTTATGTATTAGGTGAAACGTTTTTAGATTAAAACAAACCAACAAATACAGCAAAAAATAAAATTCATACAACGGATTTAAACTTACTGATGTTTGCGCTGTAGCTTTCGCGCCAAAAATGATGTCATTTCCTGTGAGATGACGTAAGAAACAGTCTTTGATCATTAAAGGGATATTACGAAACTCCAATGAATTGAAGAAAATCGTTTTTTCTTTTCTTTTTACAGTCTATGAAGAAAATGCATTCAAACTAACTGGCAAATGAAAAAATGCTTAGCAAAACATGTTTAATTTTTACGTTTTATTATTTCTCAATAAATAGCCTAAATACATTTTATTTCAAGTTCGTAATAAATTTCCATTATTTGTTAGAAGTTAACAAGGCAACATATATTTATTTACTTTAAAATGCACTACATGATATTTTAATTGTCATATTGTAATACACATAATATGATGCGTTTTTTTTAGTTTAACACTTCACCCAATATATTAAAATAGCCTACATGTTGGGGGCACTAAAATGCTCGAATGATAATGAAAAACAAAATGACCCATTTTGAAGAAAGATGCAAAGCAGTTTGTACACATATTTAATATTTTATTAAAAAAGAAGTTATTACAGTTTACTGTACACAGCTATTTAAGAGATTATAATCCTATAGATAAAGAGCATTTGTCCTTTGTGACAGGCATGCCCACTTCACAATGCAAAAGAAAAAAAGAATGGCAAAAAATAGAGTAAGATTAATGGTTAAGGAAATAAAAGAGGGAAATTACCATAATACCTGGGATTTAAAAAAACAGTGTAAAAGAAAAAAAACAGTGTCTTTTCTTTTTTAAATCAGCGTATCACACACTAGGTACTAGATACAGATACTAATTAAAAAATAAATCCATGCTGTGTGCCCACATAAGCCCCATGTCTGAGCACCCTCTTGAAGCACAGGTATAAGGGACTAAAGGAGTGGACAGCCAGGACTCAATTAGACTGGACTCTACACCGGACGCATGCAAAGTGCACTGGAAAGCTCGTCATCAACACAATTGCAAGAGACGCGATGCCATTGGCCGAGAGGGCCAGCAGGGGAGCCTCTGAGGCCACGGCAGCAGCCGGAAGACACATCTCTTCTTCCTTTCTCTCTCTCTCTCTCTTTCTCTCTCTCTGGTAAACAAACAGCTGGAGACCACGACATGAATAACTGCTGTCCCCTGAATGTGTACGTGTGCAATGTTTGTGCGTGTGTGTAAGCACTGGGGGCTTATGAGTGCAAAACACAAAGGGCACACTGTAATTATTTATTCCACCCCACCCACTAAACAACTTAAAAAAAAAAAAAAAAACTCCCTTCAATCCCACACACCTTTTCAGCACATATTACCTGCTCAGATGGATGCCTCTGTTAATGACATGAGGGAACAAATAGGAATCCAAAAATTAGTAAATAAATTCACAAAAAAATTGTATAATTTCTAATTATATTGGAAGCACACTTATACATTTGTTTATTTGAGATTCTCAAATTCTTTAGCCATTTTACTCTTTGACATGACAGTTAAAAACAAAGGAAAAATATATGTTTTTTATGTTTAACTAAATCTCCACATGTTGCCTCTCATATTGGATCAAAAATGAAGCAGAAATGAAATCGAGAAGCTGAGTCTGTTGTGTTTGTCAGGGTGTGTGTTGCTTGGCATGGTAAATTGTTTACCAAGGCAACCAAACCACAACCGAGAAGCATTTTCTCCCATACATGTCTGAAAGATATGAAATAAAAGCCTGTCTAAACATATGCCGTCTCTCTCCTTGTGAACATCATAACTTCCTCTTAATACAATACTGCATATAAGTGATGTTTTTCTTCTTTTTCTTGAAAATATGAACCTCCAATAACCGATTTAGACTTAAAAAAATGTTCAACTGAGACTTTTCTTCTTTTTTTTTCCCCCCATTGCACAATTTGGCCAATTCTTGACTTGGGCTAAAACAAGGTCAAATGCTTTGCCCATAAAGCATTGATTTAATTAAAAATGAAAAACAGGAGAGAACGTAAAAAAGCCATGGGATAAAAATAAGCAGCTCTGAATCGTTCACACGAGCCGAACTAAACCGAAACACCTCCCCTAATGCCATTCTGCTGGGGTCGACGTCTGTTTTGCAACGTCGTACGCCTCACTTCAACCCCGTTTCGTTTACATTTTGGACGATGAATGAATCTGCAAGTGCATTCAGAATGCGAGATTTGTGAGAATACTGCAAAACACACACACACACACAAACTAAATCTGGTTCTTCATGTTACCAACATGCCACTGATGATATCTGCAGATGTTGAAAATCAAAAGCTCTTTATACAGAAGATATCTGCTCGTTTCCACACCGTAGCGGCAAAACCCCACCTCAGCATTAGTAAATGTTACTCGGCCTTCTCCTAAAACCACAAGTAGTTCCGAGGCAGATCTTACCAAATGAGATCCTTCGAATAATATCTGTTTTCGGACAAGCAGGTTACGAAACCTAAATCCATATGAACAACTATTTTTGATTTCACCACCCAGTAAAACTAACTAGATCTACATGAGGTCAAACAACAGCTATCATAGTTATGCACAAGCAATAGGAAAAGATGATGAACTCTACAAATGTAAGTAAAAGTCTTTTTTTTTTTGTCTCTTTTCTCTTGAAGGTTTCTTCTAGGCTAGACCAACAAAGTCCTACACGACTCCACTTCCGCATCATACAACAAATGTACAAAAAAGATGCTCGTAAATAGGGAGAGGGTGCGAGACAGAAAGAGGAAAAAGACAAAACACTCTGTGCATACAATGTTGGTACAAAATAAAAGATTGTGCTCCATAAAGCAGGACAGTCACTTTCCTGGTCGTTTAGTGAAGGTCACTGTGGAAGGTCACACAGTGTAGAGCCACGTTTTGTGGGTGTGGGACTTCCACAACGAGGGAACAAAAGCCAGAAACATCGAGCTAGTGGAAAAGTTGAGCTTCGGTGTCTAGCCTCTACATCTAGATCCTCTTTAAAAAGACGCTCGAGGAACTTAAAGGGAGTCGTACTGATATTTTCCGCCGTAGACGCGCTGGCGCTGTATCGTGGGCTTGATTGGTGAGCAGAATGTGTGCGACGTTCTGTAAAATCCTGATGATTGCTTTAAACGTACAGCGTGGAAACTTCCCCTCAAGGTGAGAGCCAAATAAAAAGGAGAAAGGAGAAATTCCTCTCTTGAGCATTTCTATCTTAAAACAGCTGAGTATACAAACAAACGAAAGAAGGAGGGGAAAAAAAACAGGACAACCAGGGAAGCAACGATAATTCAAAATGACTTGCGCTGGATCGATCAAAGCGCTGGGGTGGAGGGGAGTAATGAGGCAAAACGGGTCCGATCCAACTGCGACAGCTCCACCTGAAGACCGTCCTTGCAAAAGGTCTAAGCTGAGGGGATTCATATATCAGAGCATCACGGACACAACTCTCAGTATGTTAGTAACATCACAAGGGCACCCCCCGGTTAAATACGGCCTCTGTCCCGTCGGAAAAGGTGGATTAGGGAGGCGATGACATGCATTCCAGCTACGCAGCTACTAACGTGGAATCAAGGGGGGAAACACTACAAGCCTTTCTTTTGTTGGGGTGTCGGAGAGAGCGAGTGAGAGAGTGAAAGAGAGAAAAAAAAAGGGGAAAAAAAAACAACCACCAAGAAGTAGAGATAGAACACCTAGAGAGTGTGCCGTATTCATCGTCAACGCTAGATATCCATAAAAATCCTGGTTTAGTAATAATAACGATAAAAAAAAAAAAAAAAAATCACCTTGTTTAAATATGAATCTTTTATAGTCTGCTTCGCATGGTTAGGAAATAATATAGTCTCTGTGGTAAAGGGGAGAAACTGTCGCCCTTAACTACAACTCCATGTCCTGAGCTTCGTCCTCTGAAAAGTCAGACATGGAGCTTTCTGAAGAGGAGTCGCCCGCTCCTTCCTCCTGCTCCTTCAGAGCCTCCTCTGTTGCATATTTCTGGATGTATTCTGAAGAGAAAAAGGGAAAGGGAAAAAGAGAGAAAGCAAATAATTATTTCACTACAACACATATATATAATTTAATAAAATAATGAAGTTTATCACACTAAATTAACAAATATATACCTATATTCACACTATTGTTCAACGGTTTGGGGATTTTTAAAAATCTTCACCAAGGCAGCATTTATTTGATCAAAAATACAGTAAAAACTGTGATATTGAGAAATATTATTACAATTTGAAAGAACTGTTTTCTATTTTAAAATGTAGTTTATTCCTGAGGGCAAAGCTGAATTTTCAGGATAATTTCTTATTATCAATATTAAAAACTGTTATGCTGCTTAAGTTTTTTGTGAAAACCATGATACATTTTTTTCATGCTTCTTAATGAATATAAAGTTCAGAAGAACAGCCTTTATTTGAAATAGACATATTTTGTAACACTCTAAATAAATGTCTTTTCTGTCACTTTTGATCAATTTAATGTGTCCTGAATAAAAGTAATAGTTTATTTTTAGAAAATCTAACTGACATTAAAACATTTTAACTGGAGTGAATTTAAACCAAAACATTTTACTATATAAAAATAAAGATAAGAAAGGGTCATGAAACCAACATTCATGCTTTTGGAAACTCAATTTTCCTAATGAAACTTAGAAATACTATGGAAATCCATAAAGACAGTAATTTGGCTTTTTAAATTCAAGAAGACTTAACTTTTGTAAGAAAAAGATATACGACTGGCCAAGAGTGATGTCCAGAGGAGAATTTTGGTTTTAATGAACCTACAAATTCGATTAAACCATCAAAATATGAGGACAATATTTTATGTATTTTTTAAATATCTTAAATATGAGGGAAGAACAAAACACTTAATTTGGTTAATGTATTTATCTGACAAAAACATTTGGCAAAAACAACAGCTACATGTTTTATTTTACTTTTGGGAAAAAACAAATGCATAGAGAAACAAGAAGCTCACATGAAAAAGCATACAATGGTTATTAGTTGTATGGATAATCATAATCAGGTATCATTATTTTGTTGGTTCTCTCTTGTTTTTCATGTATTTTGACCTGGCTGTCATAAAAAAGAAATTATGTCTGCAATTTGGCATGTTTCATTATAATAACATGTACCTTACGCACACACATTTTTCAGAGCAGAAGACATTGTAAAGTGGTGATGTGAAACATGGTGACATATAAAACCAGAGGCCAGATGGAGGTTAAACCGAGAGAACACCAAGTCAAACGACAGCAACTCTCCAAATCACCTTTGATTTTCTGTTTGTAGTCCTCTGGCCGGTGCAAGTACATGGCTGCCGCATCCCCGTTCAGAGGGTCAATGGGGTTCGGGTAGGCCAGTAACTGTGGCAAGAACGACTCGAAGATATTGGTGAGATCTGTGAGGAGAGAGAAAGACAGGAAGTAGAGCCTTTAATACAGGAGCAGAGCAAAAGTCTTATGTTATGAGCCCTACATGCAGCACAAAATGGAGGATTTGTGGTGAGTGACATGATTATGGCCTAATCTCCCTTTCAGTGTGGGGGCTGTAGACAGAGATCTCTCCTCTCTCTCTCTCTCTCTCTCCTCTCTCTCTCTCTCTCTCTCTCTCTCTCTCTCTCTCTCTCTCTCTCTCTCTCTCTCTCTCTCTCTCTCTCTCTCTCTCTCTCTCTCCTCTCTCCTCTCTCTCTCTCTCTCTCTCTCTCTCTCTCTCTCTCTCTCTTCTCTCTCTCTCTCTCTCTCTCTCTCCTCCTCTCTCTCTCTCTCTCTCTCTCTCTCTCTCTCTCTCTCTCTCTCTCTCTCTTTCTCTCATAGACAGTACTGTACGTTCTAGCTGTCATTATTGTACAAACACAAAGTGGACAATGACATAAAGCAGCTGAGTATATATATATAAACCAAATATGGGATAATGTACATTCAGCAAGTCATTATCACAAAATAATGTTCTGGTGATCAAGAGGCGATTACTACATGGAAAATTAAATTAAATTACCAATTTGAGTTTGAATTATTCTGCAGAAAAATAGGACCAAAAAAAAAAATAGGACCACAAAGTGATGCATTACAAACAGATTTAATAAATAAATAAAAAAATTATATCAGACTTTCTATAGTATCCATATAATAAATAATAGATTTTAGTTTGAGTAAATGAAAAAATGTAGGTGGAAGAGCAATTCATTTCATAAATAAAGAAAATATATGAATAACAAACTTTCTATAGTATCTACTGTAGCTAATCAATGAAGCAGTTAATTGAGAAATACTGGAAGCCACACTTTTGGAGTGTGTTAAATATTATGTTTGTTGTGCTGTGGGAATTGAATCATGAAACATGACCACTCTATATGATAACACTATCTGAACACAGAATATCAGAATCAAGTATTTCAGAATAATATCTTTAACATTAGGATGCAAACAACTTAACTGCAATTGTATTGAATGAAAATTACAATTTTCCTAAATTTGTGACTTGATCTATTATTATAAAGACAAAAATGGAGTGACAGCTGCAAAAAGACAGACAATAGTGCTGTGAATGATTGCTGGTGGGAATGGGCCATTTAAGTGTGGTTGTTAGGTGAGCTGATGCTGTTTTCTGACCTTGCAGGTATTAGCTCATTCAGAGAGGTTAAGAGGATTACGCGCACCACGGTCCTGTCTAAAGGGCCGAGACTTTATTCTACTCCTCAGGCAGCATCAATGCAAGCTATGGCTTTTTCCTAAGCATTTATTCTCAATACACATGAAAGCAGACACATAATCGAGATTGCATTTACATACCATAAAGAGCGGTCCATGTCTGGTTGATCACATCTAAACACACGGTCCCTGACCTGGACAAAGAATAACAGTCTTGGCATTAGAGTAGGGGTCATGACCTAAATTAATATCAGTATACTGTGTGATCTAGTCAAGTCACCTTTATTTAGATAGTGCTTTGTACAATACAGACTGTTTCAAAGCAGCTTTACTGTGATAACAGGAAAATGACAATGACACCTCCACTTCTCCATTTCAGAACAGTGTTACCCAATACATTTTGCAGGTAGGAAAAGTTTTCTCTTCACTTTGAGCTCAGTATGAACAGCATTTTTCATACGCTCTTGGTGTGAATAGACGTATAGTTTAACTATAGTCTAGAATAGTTAAATTCTAGTCACCCAGAATGAAAAAAATAATATTTATTGCTGAAAACTAGTGTTGTTATTGTTAACTACAACTAAAAAGAAAATACCTTTTCGGTAATTGAAATATATATATGAAATAAGCTTTTTCGAACATTATTAAAACTGAAATAAAAATAATAAAGCTATATAGAATTATTTTTAAATAATAATAAAAATGACAAAAGCACATAGCAAACTTACTAAAAACTTAAATTATTTTAAATATTTTAAGCAAATACATTCTTCACAAAACTATTTTATTGCTTTGAAAGAGTGTGCTTAAGTCTTTGGACTACTTTTATAAAACTTTTGGTCCTTTTTTTGGAGATTTTCGGCACCTGATCTCCCAATGATGTTTTGAATACATGAAAAAAAGCAGTGCGAACATTCTTCAAAATATCTTTTTATGTTTCACAGCAGTAACAAAAAAAAAATCATACAGTTTTAGAATGACATGAGGGTGAGTAAATGATAACAGATGTACATTTTTGGGTGAACTATGCTTTTAAGAAAATAACTTTTTGCTCAGAGCAAACCAGAAGGCAATTCAGACTCAGAATAAAGAGACTTACGCTTCATCGATGTTCGGATGAAAAATCTTATTCATAAATCCTGCAGAAAGATTGAAGAAGAAAGATGAAATGAGATCGTATATAGAAATAACAGCATTTGATTGCATGTTTCCTTAGACTTTTTAAAACTAATTAAATAGCATAAATAAGTATTTTGCTTTATATTATTTATGACCATTTCCTCGATTCAAATGACTGTATTATATATTAAATAATTAAATAAATATTACTCCTTAAACATTTTGTGTGCTTAATTGTCAAGAAAATTGTCATAAATATAAAAAAATCCTAATGGTCTTAAAATGGTATTAGATGCAAATAACAAATTTGACTGCGCAACACTGGCTGTTCCTAACCTTTCTCCTACCACACCATCTTTACAGACTATTAAATATGACATCACAGGGATGCCGAATGTTTCGAATGTACTCTGCCCATAATTTCACAACCACACCAATGTGTGTGGCTTTTGAAGAACACTCAGCTGATAATGGCTCATTTGGGATGCATGTATAGTAATACTGTACCTATAGAGGGAGATTTGAAGGGGTATTTGTCTGGAAGATCTACTCGCACCTTCCATACGCCCCCTTCATACGGTGCTGGCAGGTAAAACAGAAAGAGACATGACTATGCAAGAAACAATTCACATCTCCTCAAGCATGTAACACAGGCTTTGAAAAGACAAGCAGTAATGCACAGTCTAAATGACTAACCGTAGAGGTCTTTGTATTCAAAAGTGACGGTGTGTGGGTGTAACCAATTCTTAATTAGATCATTATGAATTGTATGTGTAATGACACACGTGTGGGTGTGTACATGTGGACAGGGAAGCTGTGCTGTTGGCCTCGTGTGATATGGGGTATGGTGCAACGTGTGCTCACTCCAAGAATAGCCTTCTGCAATCTGACCCTTGTGGCCACAGGCTCAAACTCCAAAAGGTAAAGCCTAGCCGCAGAGGTCACGGATAAGACCTGCTCCGACCTCTCAAGTGGAGAGAGGGAGGAAAGATCATTTAACAGAAGATGATATGATAATTAAAACGGGTCACGAGATGTTTTCTGAGCAAGCAATGACGGCATGTCCCAAACCAAAGTTGTGTAAGACAGGTATGTTTAAATATGCAAAAAAGTGGCATCATTGCTTGACGTGATAGCTAGGTAAAGAAATCGAACAAGACCGGTCATGGACATGTCTGGGTCATATTTCGCTCCAAAAAGAAATAAGAAAAAAATTACTGTAAAGATTCAGAATCAATTAGAAGCCTTTGATTTTTGTGTTAAAAAAAGAAGAAAAGCGGTCATAAAAATGAATACATTATAAATATTAAACAATTTAAAAACAGACTTACTTCCTTGTGGTCCATAAAACTTCACTACAAATTCGTTGAGTCCACTCAGGATTGTGACTTCATGTTTACTCTCAATGCTAAATGAAATCTGTTAAGGCAAATTCAAGAGCTTTGATACTAACTGTAAGCATTTCACAAAAGCAGTCAAGCAATATCATTCACAATTCATTTATTGAAAATACTTAAATAAAGCACATGGGAAAATGTTGTTTAAGCAGGATTAAAAAAGACAGACTCATCATCCAAATGAAATTAACCTCAAGTTAAAAGAAAAAACAACTGGAAAGAGGCACTAAAATGACCTTTCAACGTCTAAAAAGAGCACATTCACACCAACAGATCGATCTCACAAACCACGTTTCTCACTTAGCCTTTATTCTCTGACCATCAATAATTATCAAGAGGTTCAGCTCAGCAGATCGGATGGCAAAAACACAATCCGTGGGTCTGACCCACGCGACTCTGACTGATGCACAGGGCGTCAGGGCAACTCAATACCACACTCCCGTCATTAGCTATGGTTGTCAGACTGTCACTTCTCATATTGATGGCACAGAGAGAAGCAGTCAGACCCTCGCTGAGCAAGACAATACACGCTCACCACCACACCAAGACCCGACGCTCTCAAAAGCTTACACACAGTCTGCCATCTTGGCTTGAACACAACACGCACCCAAAACACAGTTCTCAAGCAGACTTTGCCATTGTCATTGTTCGTAATTTCATGATGCTATCATGCGTGTCAACTGTCAGCTGTTGTGTAGGCTGCACTGTGACTCAAACCATACACTCACGCTGCCCAGACTGGCTCATGAAGGCAAACATGTTTATGCTCTGTTAGAACCGTGATGTGTCCTGTGACTTGTGTCAGAGTTTAACCAGTTGAGTGCTTGTCTCAAGGGTGCCTGTCTCAAATGATGATTCTCTGCTCTACTGGGAAACAGAGCTGTCAACTTCAAGTGGTCGTCCTTAAAACATCTGGTGCAAAGGCTGTGTGGCTCCCGGGAGAGGTGTGGAAGCTACTCACTCTTTGTGGGTTAATTTAAAAAGAGAAGCAGAACTGAAGATCTATTCATGAATGGATGGTGCTATTATAAGGACTATTAGCAGAGTCACTTTAAAATATATATTTTAAAATTATAGAAGAAAAAAAAAATGTATGTTAAATATACATGTTTAAATTGATATTTATAGACAATCAAATTTAATAAAAGTGATAGTTCCCACAATGACAAACGAAAATTCTGTTGTCATCATTTACTTGATTTACCAAACATGTATGACTTTATTTCTTCTGCTTTATTTCTTCTATTCCAATGACTTTTTTTAATTACATCTACAAATATTTAACTATAAATAAATAAAACGTATATAAAAGTTGAATTTATGATTGTCATTTTTGTTGCTATTAAATTTAAAATATGTATTTTTTATGAATTTGAAAAGTAATTTATGTACATATTTTATTATTTGTAATACACAGTAATAATAATGTTTTTTTTTCAATAAATAAACAAATCAATTTGTTTTAAATGGCACTCCTTGTATTTCACAGTGATACAAGGAAAACAGATTGAGAGCGTGACAGAGACGGATAGTATTTACTGTTTTAGGACACCAGCTGGCTTCTTCATCAGTTGTAGCTGTAAGCAGCTGTGGTCAACAAGGGGTTAAAAATCATTGGTTTATTTTAGGCAGTGAAGTATCTGCAGAGGCTGAGAGAATAGTGGAAACACCCAGGAAGAGTGTGATACTGCACAATATTTTCACACACACTGATTCAATTCTGAAGAATGTAGCATCATCATTAGCTGCTTATTCCCAATGAACACAGAGACTCGGAACAAACACCATCCTGAAGATCGGACTGATGACTCATGGGGAACAAGCTCCATTTTTCACATGGCTTTTTCTTTAACACATGAAATCACAATCCGTTCAGGAAGAAATGCTGCTGTCTCGTGAGCTAAAAGAGAAAGGGGCGACTGTGTGTATGTATGTGTAGCTTCAGAAGACCTGTTAAAGAATCTGTGCCCATCGCTGTAATCATGAGTCTTTCAGTGGAGAAGAACCACGCTGAGCTGTCTGGCTGTGCCTAATGACATGTGAGACTACTTTTTGCCTGTATATTAAGCCTCTTTTGGATGGACACAAAAGCAATAGCTCATGCATGTACAGGCATACACACACACACACACACACACACACTCACTCACTCACAATACTGAAGCCTGGAAGCTGCAGGGGTTTTTCTCTATTCCTCATGCCTTTGAGGCAGTTTTGATGCCGGTTTCCCCTCATCTTAAAGACGACACAAGAAGAGATTGATTCATACTAGCATGGGAAGAAAATTACAGGTAATTTTCCTCTCCACCTTCATACTTTAAAGACATTCACCAGCGAGGTTGACTCAAAATCTCTCTTCATTTGTAGACAAAGATAGTCGGCAGAACTGAAGGCACGTGTTTCTCCTCTGAAGCATCGGTGACACAGATTTAAAATAGATCGCTATTAATTTCCATAAATCCTGTACACATCAAGGAAATAGTTCTGTCATTATCCACTCGTCGTTAAGTCATTCCAATAAAAAAATTTTTGTCACTGTGGAACCCAAAAGGAGATATTCAGCAGATCGTCCAAGCTGCCCTTTTCACTACAATAACAAAACGCATGACAATTTTCACTTTCAAAGAGGGGAGGGGGGGGGATCCATAACAGTGGTCCACAGGATTCATGTGTTATAATACAAGTCTTTTGAAGCAGCTTTGATTAAGGAACAAATACAGATTTGTCATTATTCACCATCAAATTTTGTGTCCACTTCCACATATTCAAATGAAACAAAAAACAACAACAATGGTTCTTGTGTGTTAAAACTGATCGTAACTTAAATAGCTGTTCAATTCCAGCTGGCTCAACTCCAGCCGGCTGCTGACAAAGCAACCCAAACGTGTTCTCTTCTCACAAGACACTGCCTTGACACCCACCTGTTTTCCTCCATCTCACCACTCCCTCCCCCTTCAATGGATTTGTATGGATTAAGCCACAATCTACAGGAGACCCGATGTTCCTTTATGCACATGTATAATCTACACACACAGTCAAAAGATTGATCAATAACCTCACTCAGAAATATCTGATCCATTTAAGGAACAAGGAGGAGCGCAAATCGGATTAGCGTTCATGTATGTTGAAACAACACGTGCTTAGACATGGATTCCTACCAGCTGTTGTGGTTGGTTGCACAATGCCGTCTTATGCACAGATGATTACGAGTGTTTATAAACCTGTGTGAACGAACAGGTCCAGACAAGCATGTTTATGGCTATATGATCTTATAGAGAAACTGTCTTGTTCTGCTTTGCCTTTTGGGTTATTTTTTTTTTTGTAAATGGTCATAACACATGTGGGAGAAAACCATTGGGGTTTCACCTTCTTTAAGAAGTCTGTTATGAGAAAAGAAAGTGTTAGCCTGGACTGACAAATAAGGGACAATCCCAGCATGGAATTTATGCTCAAATAAACACTTTCTATATATACAGTAAGAGCTATTTTGGTCATTTTGTCAGCACTTTGGTCATTCCAGCTGCACGATTTTTTACATAGTTTTATGTACAGCATTTGGTCATTTAGTGTCACTGTAAATGTTTCACTGTTTATATATGAAGTTCAAAATGAGCATCAGAATGGGGAAGAAATGTGATTTGATTAAGTAACTTTAAACGTAGCATGGTTGTTGGTGCCAGGCGGTCTGGTCTGAGTATTTCAGAAACTACTGATCTACTAGGGTTTACAGAGAATGGTCCGAAAAAGAGAAAATATCCACTGAGCGCCAGTTCTGTGGGCGAATATGCCTTGTTGATGCCAGAGGAGAACGGCCAGATAACAAAAATAAGCATTCGTTACAACCGGGGTATGCAGAAGACCATCTCTGAACACACAACACGTCGATCCTTGAAGCAGAAAAACACCAGGTGCCACTACTGTCAGCTAAGAACAGGGAACTGAGGCTACAATTCACACGGACTCACCAAAATTGGACAACAGAAGATTGGAAAAATGTTGTCTGGTCTAATGAGTCTCAATTTCTGCTGCGACATTTAAATGGTAGGGTCAGAATTGGGTGTATAGTATACAACATGAAAGCATGGATGAATCCATCCTGCCTTTTATTAATGGAGGTGGTATAATGGTTTCTGGGATATTTTCTTGGCACACTTTGGGCCCATTAGTACCAATTGAGCATCATTAAAACACCACAGCCTACCTGAGTATTGTTTCTGACCATGTCTATCCCTGTGTGACCAGTGTACAAATCTTCTAAAGGCTACTTTCAGCGACACGTCACAAAGCTCAAATCATCTCAAACTGGTTTCTTGAACATGACAATGAGTTCACTGTACTCAAATGGCCTCCACAGTCACCAGATCTCAATCCAATAGAGCACATTTGGGATGTTTAGTCGACAAATCTGCAGCAACTGCATGATTCTATCATGTCAATATATGGAACAAAATCTCTGAGGAATGTTTCCAGCACCTTGTTAAATCTATGCCATGAATAATTAAGGCAAAACCCGGTACTAGCAACGTGTACTTAAAAATGTTAAATAGTTTCAAATTATATTTATTATACTTGTGTAATCATACACTCACAGCCACTTTATTAAGTTATTTCTTTTAATTAAATGTTTCTCTTGTAGGTCCATTTCTTTGTGAAATTCACAAGAAAGAAGATCGCTAACTGACTGGAACTTCAATCAGATCAAAATTGAAACACAGGTATGCAGGTTGACATACAGGTAAAGTGTGTTCACAGTCTTTTTTATTACCAGTGAAGTCGGCGGCCACCGTGCTGAATCACAGCATGAGTCACAGGGTACAATTACAATTAAATCTGTCTCTTGTGCAAAAGACACAAACACAATAGCCAGGTTTGACCCCTCCCTGCAGGAGCAAATCCCTCCTGTTCATTCTGGATTGCCAAGGACGAAAACAGCAGGCAGACATCAACTGCCAAGGCACAACAGAGTAGCAGCATGTTTTTTTCCTGAGACGCATTCATTCATCATTATAGACAAACACAGAAAGGAGGGAATCTTCTTACCTAATGCTAACGGCTGGCCTTAGGGCGCAGGCAAAATATTTACCCACTGCCGAAAGGGAGGAAAACACGTCTGCTTGTTAGCGCAACATTACTTACAGATGATTAAAGACAATACATCACCATTCTACCGCAGGCCAGTACAGTTAATGTAAGAGCGTCTGTGTGAGAGCTTTGTGGTCTAAAATATTTATGTTTATGCCAAGGGCTCCGGACATTCTGTCCGAAGCATTTCTATTTTGTAAATCACTCAGACACCTCAGTCAACTAACGGGGTCTCAAATCTACTAGTGTTGGTCGGAAAAAACAAAAAACAATTGGAGCTTGTGGTGCAACATCTACAAAACAGAATAGACACTCAGGCTCTCACACAAGCTAGGCTAAATGTGCTAACTATTTTATTTAAACCTTAAGGTGTAATTGAGCTCTAAAAGTGACCATCCGAGCACAAATTAACAACTTAAGCCAGATTTTTTAATTTTCTGAAGAAAAAGTAACCTACCACTCTACCTAATAGTGTTGTAAGGTAGTTGAATGAAGAAAATAAGCATTTATCTGCCACTAGTAAGGAAGCATTAAATCTGACAAAGTGCTTTAATAAGTGAGTTTTTGTGCAATGCAAAATCTTAGTACATTTACTTTCCCAATCAATTTTAAATGGGACAATGTAAATATACTGCCCTAACAAAATACCAATTTTCATAATTTTTTACAGTACCAATGAAATTAATACATTTTACTGTTACAATAATTTTTATATGGGACAATAAATATACTGCCCTAACGAAATCCAAATTTTAATCACTTTTTACTGTACCAATGTTTATTCATGTACAATGTACAGTGAGCCCATTTCGCGGCACAGTTTCTCGGCCGCCACAGAGTTACATTTCTTAAAGTGGACATAAGGACTTGAAATCTGGCCAAAGCCAAATTTTGAGCACTTTTTACCATATCAGACTTATTTTTATTCTAACAGGACAATGCACACAGCCGTATTGCGGCAAAATTTCGCATGCTCACAAGAATCAATGGCCTGCTCGAGAGCACGTGAAATTTTCTGGTGAGCACAAGATAAGTTTTGCGTGCATATGTGAAAGTTTCTCGTGCGCACGCGAAAGTCTGTATATTTTTTATTTTTGCAAAAGTCCGTAGAAATGACTGGATACCAAAACAAAGGTAAATGTGACTCCACCTTTATAGGTTTTCAGAAGCATATACTATCACTAACTAACAACAGAGCTCACTTTAAGAAAATTATATGAAGAAAAAAAAATCTTAAACTATTAACAAAACAAATGTAATATTTACTTTCAGAAATGTTGCATTCTGACAGATGTGAAAAGGCAGGAAGATTCTCTCTCTCTCTCACTGTAATGCATTACACAAGCACATAGTTGGGCAGATGAAAGACAGGAAGTGTGGCAGTTTAGTCTGCACGACTCTAAGAGGAAGTACATGGGTTCACAGATGGAGAAACAGACAAGATGCACCTTGAGGTTTAAGATTTCATTCAACCATCAAGCGAATATGGGTGATGATTTGCATCAGGTCAAACAGGGTTAAAAAGGCAGACGTCAAACCTGAAAGGAAGCCATCTATGGCCATTGCCAGTACCCCTAAAACAACATCCTATCCTAGTGTAACCTCACACCCTTCCCCAGCTGCCTGGCTCAATGAAACTCTGTGTAAGTCTGCTCTGTTCTGGACTGAAGTTATGCTGTGTGGAGCTAACCTCTGGAGTCACATGCATGAATGTTTAACCATTTTTCTCGAATCTGGTTAGATTTTTAAAAGAGACTGGGTGAATTAGTGAGAACTATGCATTATTACAGTGACCATACCTGTGTAACAGTCTGGGCACAGTAAATGGACCCCACTGCAACAGCACGAGTTTCATCAAACGACATTTAAACGCACATAAAATTACAAAAATCTCTCTTCCCTTTTCCTAGCTCTCTCCACTAAAGCTTTATTTTATTTCCTAATTAACCACCTCTCATTTGATCAGCAGGAACATGAGATAGTCTTCGTCTCTCCTGGACAGCTGCTGTACTCTTGACTAAAGCTGGGCAAAAATGTATTATATATTCATGGTAATTTAGCTGGAGATATGAAATGAAGTAACATTGTGAATATCTCAATGATTTTAAGTATAAATTGCTGCTTGGCCATTGCATTTTCTAAAGACTGTCATTAGACAAATGTTGCAGTCTTTTCTTGTCTTCTGGCTTTTTAGTTTAAATTGTTCACAGATATCCACGTGCTTTTCATTCACTGTTTTTATTATACTGGTTGAAACTTCACATCCTGATAGCAATCAAGAATAGAGGTGTGCTAAATAAAAATTACATATACACTGCCCAGACAAAAAAAAGGTCGCTGTTTGTATTTAAATAGGCAAATGCTAAAGAGTCTATGATTACATAATTATTGCAGTGATTATTATGTTTCTAGCATGTTATATGTTTGGCAACAGTTCTTCAAACCGTAATTGATGGAGTGCGTAGCTTTTCATTTTTATAAACAACCATGTAGGAAGACGCATCATGGCCATATTCCAGGATGACAATGTCAAGATTCATCAGGCTCAAATTGAGAAAGAATGGTTGGGAGGGAGCATGAAGAATCATTTTCACACATGAACTGGCACCTCTGAGTCCAGACCTTAAATTCATTGAAAGTCTTTGGGATGTGCTGGAGGAGACTTTACAGAGCAAACACCTATACTTAATTATGTAGTACTGATCAACTCCAGATATGTCTGTTTGCATTATGTCTCATAAAGAGCTAGTCATCTGTAGCCATCTTTAGTAGAGGAATGTTGAATAAACATTATTACACACTTGCATTTTCGTTGCCAACGAAGACGTTACAAACATCATGCACTGTGCCAGCATGTCCCATAAGTGTGCATTTGTTGATTTGAAAGCGAGCAGCAGCTGCCTGGTAATATATGTGTGTAGATATGAGAGTAGATGAGTGGGTTGGGTGGATCTAGCACTACCAGTCATCTCAGTAAAGCACAACCCAGAGACTGCATTGCTTTAAAGTTAGCAATCTCGTCCAAACCATCTCTCATAGTGTTAACTAAAACAGCGGAGTTTCAGATTGGGACCTATTTAATCATTTTAAAAAATAGAGAGTTATAAAGAATTTGTTTTAAAAAATAAAATAGTTTGGAGCATGGAGACAACCAATAACGGATACATGCATCCTACATTGTCCTGTTATTCTGTTTACTTGGACCGGTGTGGAAGTGTTGACCATCAGTGCTGGGTCAGAGTCCAGCTGACCTCTGGTATACATTGCCGAAATGGATCCTGACCTTAAAAGCTGCATGCCGTGCCCTCTAAATAAGGGAAGCAGTTGTACAATAGTGCTCAAGGCAGCGACATACGTGTGTGCCATTTCACAGAGACACGCAAAGACCTGGAGTTTAAAGCCTGAACTGAACATAATAAAGCGTTCTGTTAGCAGTGTTGGAGTACAAAGAGCTAGATGCAGTATATAGTATACAGCCTGTACATATCAAGGATTTGGAGTCAAGTGGATTCCACTTATGCCCCTCTGGCTATAAAACTTACACAATAGACTTGATTACCTATGCCAAGGGGTGGGCGATATGACAAAAATCGTCAATAGGAGTAATTTTATAACACAATAACAATGTATAGGCCTATCACGATATTATTCTTTTTGCTTTAAATAAGGTTATAATATAATAAGAAAAAAGTAAAAAATGTATACTGTTGAAATTTCCTAATTCTTATCACCATATTCAATATCAAAAATAATATTAGCCCAAGTAAAAAAAAAAAAAGCTTAGCCTACTGAAGGCACTGGAAATAAGAAATACTTGCATACATTTTATAAATTAATGAAATGTATATAAAAAACTGCATAGTCTTCACTATGTAAATTAAATTTTAATTAATTTTTATTAATTTACAAAAGTGATTCAGTCATGAGCAGGGAGAGATTTTTGTCGTTTTGATTAACATTAATGACACAGAGAGCAGCAGGTTTATTAGGCTGCTGTCACTTTAAGACCAACTGTAAGGATTTTTCTTTTTCAACTGTTTACATTCACTTAAGACATAAATGACTGTTTACTTGCAAAGACATGTTCACTTTGACCACACATTTAACCATTTAAGCCCAATTAGGTGGAAAAGGCACTCAGTTCAGTACTTCTTCAGTACGGCTTCTCATGTACGTCTCGCAGACAGCGCTCAGAAACCATCTCTCTGGCAGCGCACACAAGCTGTCTTTCGTAGCTTACTGTGCTCCAATGATTTAAAATTACTTGTTTTTAAACCACAATGCTTAAAAATGCATGCAAATGATATGCATTAGTGACGGCGAAGCATAGCAAAGTCACGTAAGCGTAACTGAGATCTAAAATCTACCAGTTGACAAATTTTTACTGGTTAATCGTGTCTACCGCTATTTCGCCCACCCCTACTTATGTCCCCCATTACAAATACAATTTACATTACAAATAATGAACGATCATAAGGCCTATTTGAAGAAAAAATGCTTTTGTTACAGAGACATCTTTGATGTGGTTTTGCATCAGTGTTGTTATTGTAAACTAAAACTATATATAAAAAAAAGGAATCTTAAAAACAAATGAAAATGTTGCCTTGGCAACTAACTGAAATAAAATAAATTTGATGTGAAAAATAAAAGCTAATTCAAAACATTAATAAATACTATAATAGTATAATACTCATATTCTTTATATATAAAAGTCTTACATTTGATTTTCCCTTTTGTAACCTTGAGGACAGGAAATGACATCACGGAACCTGACATGGCTCATGTTTTTCTGCAGTTAAAATGGTTTCAGATGTGCATGTCTGTAGCAATACTCTCTTGCAGAAAACAATATCACGGGACCAGACATACCTTCACTTTTAATCTAATACCAGAAACTGACTTCATTACCATTTTCATGTCCACTTATATTGTTTACTGCAGAATAAATGACCTGAACTTGGAAGGTTACTTTTTTCTAAAGGCCATTTTCAAACTAACCACACACATTTTGGTCTCCATCTAACAACAATCAAACAATTTATAAATAATCTTAAAAACACAATCTTAAAGAAAACACTACAAAATGCCATAAACCCATTTAGCATTTCAACAGTCACATATGGCACAGCGTCAAGGTTGAGCGGCCCATGGTTTGCTGGCATGTTGAGGTGAAGAATTCTGATCTACTCTAGTGCAGGATCCAAATCTGTTTTGCTTTTACTCCATACGAAAGCAGCTAACCTCCCTTCCGACATCACAAGTTTCTTATTCCGAGAGGAATGCTGCAATCTGAAGCGCTCCGTTATGATGAAAACTCTGACCCCAGAGGCCTGAACATAGTCGGTGAATAAATACTGATGGAGCAAAAGAGACGGGGAAAGAAAAGCCTTAGCACACTTAACATATCAATGCCTGTCGCAACTCACAGTTCAAAGGCAGTGAAATCCGAATGGAAATGCCCTCTTGAATAAAACTTCAACCTGTTCATTGCCACGTATGACCATAGAATGTTTGTTGCCATACAGTGTATAGGTCAAATGCATTTCCACAAAGACCAGAAAATTAAGCACGATTTGTACTTTCAGAGAGAAAATACTAATGCCCGCAGCAGGAAAGTGGTAACCTGTTTACATGGGAGCCAAAATGTTTGCAATGTATGTAACAACTTCTAAAGAGTTTTGACTTCAAGTAAGGATATATTTCATACTAAAAATAAGGCCATAAAGTTAGAGGCATTACAAGGCTATACAGCTATTATGAGTTACAGAATCTCCTGTGAGATCTTGATCTCTTTCCTGCTCACACAGGGGCCGGCTCCTGAGAACACACAAACCAGCCAAACACACACCGCCTCTCGCCAGAATCACATCCTGCAGCCAAGTGGACCCTGCTCTCATTTCCATAGACAAACAGAAACAAAATAGAGTGCCACAATGAGCTTTCATTAATGTTAGTCTGCATGTAATCCAACCCTTATGATAATGAAGCAACTAAAAATGTTAATTTTGTCCCTCAGCACACTGACCTGAATTGCATTTACTAGTGTTCATGAAGTATTTTGTTTTTTACACTAACTCTCTCCCCAAAAACTGGGCTTAAAAAATATTATATTGTGTGTGTGTGATTAATTAAAATAATGTGCATAGTGTGTTATAACATTGCTATTACAATTTTAAATCAACTGACAGCCTATTACATATTTTTATAATCAAGCAGGAATAACATGCATCGTCTCTTTCACAATAAGAGAGTAGCTGGCATCTTCATCTATATTTCAATTTCTTACTAAATCTATTTTTTCTGGCTTTTTCAAACAGGGTTCTGTGGGTTACAGAGGGCAGGGTCCATCAGCATCCAACACACCATGGCTCAAACAACCATATCACCTAAAACATCCTGCAGTGACATGATAAAGAGCATGTGCACTTAGCTGATTACACCACAACTCATATAAATGCAATACTTCAAACTTCTCCATCAAAAAAGGACACCTGACATCTACAAATGGTAATTATACATTAGTAGAGCAAGACAGTCTAATATAGGTCACAAAGATATTCATATACATCAAAGCTAATCTGATTATCTGGTTTCACAGTAGTGATTACATCCGTTTATCTGCTGCATTTAGATTTGATCTAACAGATAATTGTTGTACGTTTTGGACCGTTATAAAAATGGCGATTCATTTATTCTCAAAAGGGAAAAAATGCACACATGTGGCACAGGCCCAATCATCAGACAAAGAGAGGAACTTCAGTCCATCTGTTTTTCAGCCTGAGGTTGGCCATGCGTGCAGGAAACTGCAGTGTTATTGTGGGATTACAGAGGGCCTCAAATCTCCCACTGTCAAGAGGCAGACGCATCCACGACCCGACCCGTTTGCCCTCCCTGTCCGTCAAACCCACTGTAACAGAAACAATCCTTACCGGTCAATAATCTCATCTATATTTAGAATCTTGCAGATAAATTAAGCTCATATACAGAAACCCTGGGCAACATTTAGTAAAGCTACAATAATTATATACATTTGACATAGAAACTGAAATAAAAAAAGAGATTTCATACAAAGATGAAAATTTTCTTAATTTCCATACCTGCACTGCTCATCCGAGGAGCTTTAAAGGAGCCGTTTAACAGGATGTTCAGGCTACTGTTTTCCATACAACAGAAAAAAGATGGCTAATCAGATAGGCAAGCTCCATCATAAAGATAATAAATACTATTGCATGAATATAAAAAGAAATCATTATAAACACTATGAAATAGATAAGTAAATAATTACTCTCAAACTTTCCTTAAAGTTACACTGGTAACAGTTACAGTATGTAACTTTTGTCGCTCTAGCGATTAATAAACAAAACTTCATACGTCTTGCAGAAGAACATTGTAGCTGCACTGTTTATGTCTATGAGAGTCACGCTGGTACTGAGCTACTCCGCAACGGTTGACATCCCACTCTGTCTAAAATAATCAGAATATAAAAACTTAATATCGGCGTACTGTAGTGATTCAGGATAAGAAGATGGATTCATGATGTACTCGCTCATTATATCAATTTTGAACAAAAAAAAAGTTACATTATGTACCTTTAAGCCAAATATCTTATTTTTGCATTTACAATTTATTTTATCGGCTTCATCCAAAGTGACTTACAGTGCATTGAAGCCTGTGATGTTGATGTTGTTAGCCCCATGTTCTACCAGTTGAGCTGCAGGAAATATCCATGCTTGGTAAACCTGACACCAAGTGTCAGCCCTTCTGAGTCATTTCAGTTACATACTCGCAACATACACGAAAAAACAGATGAGAATGATGAGGAATATGTTCCTTTAGCAAACAAAGAGGCAATAACACAGCAGCAGTGCACTCCAAAGACTCCATGGGAATATGAATGCAGGCTGGGGAAGGCAGGATGTCAGCTCACGCAAAAAAGGGCCCGATCACCAGATAAAGCCCTCAATTGGTCTTACACACCGGGGCTTTTGCCTCAGCACCATGGGGATCCGATACATTCCACTAAACACAAGGGGGCATTTCTAATGTCGCTGTTTTTTCCTTTACAGTGCTGGCAAGGGCCCCGGAAAACTTTCACCGCTCTCTCTGCATCTTTTCTCAAATTAGCGGAGCCGAACAATGGATGCTGGTACACTACGAATCCCCCTCCCCCTCGCCGCCACATACATGGCGCTGAAATGTTATGACAAACCTTCAGGCTGACAACAAGACGGAGACTTCGAGCCAAGCACAGCTTTGCTATTCGACCGGCAGCCTTACGGGGGGGGTTCATACCGCTGAGCTCATACCATTAACAAATGCTGTTTACAAACAGCAATGCCTCTGCTTTTTTTAAAAGGTGGGGTTGCATAATCATCTTTGTAAGAGTCTAACAGTCAATCTCTTTATTTTTTCCTGTGTAAAATCACTTATGTGGCCTTTGTTTGCTCGTCTAAAGCCTTGGCAGTCAAACAAGTGGATAGAAACACAAAGCATTCCTGAAGTGGTCTTGCTTTCCGTTTATAATCCTCTACTTGATTCTTAGTAGTCAAGATTAAACAAGGACGACTCAATGGGAACACCTAGATTTTTTTTCTTTAAGATGTAGATGTGTTTGCATAATCAAAGAATATGAGGCAATGCCAGTGCCCATCATGCCGACTATAAGATGAGCCCTAAATGCTCTCTTATTTGTCAAACAAATGCTCACAGTGGAAGCAAGTTTACAGAAATCCAACTGTAATCAACCATTGAGTTTTGAAAGAAAATAGCAGGCAGAAATAGCAGAATTTTCATTAAGCAGGCAGAAGTCATATTTCACTAGATAAATTATGTTCGTAGCATAAATGGTGTGCAATAGTTTAGTGATGTTTTATCAATTATTTTTTAAAGCTAGTTCAAATTTCACGAGCAAAAAAATTCAATTGAATCTAATATATGTAGGTCAAAATGAAAAATGTGAATAAATGTCCAGTGACATATTGCTGGATATTTCATAATGACAAATCATTAGACTCGCTAGGTAAACTGACCTTGCTAACTATTGATGCATTTCAAAGGCAAAGAAATCAGTATGAAACGAGCACTTCGGTTACAGTTGGTCCAGCTAATTAGATCAAGATGTGGTTTGGCAATGTGAGAAAAAAGCAAGAACCACTAGAGCTCAGTCCACACTGATTAAATCAGGAGGTCTTTGAGTTCCAGATTAATATATTCAAAAAACCTAAATCCCTCAGTGAACAGACGATAAGCTAAATGAGAAGTGCAACTGATGTTACACAACATATTGACATTATGCTATTGCATGCTGCCCAGTCAAAGCCAACAGCCAGCTCTGACCTGTTCGAGCATGTTTCAGAAGTATCTGGTGATGTCAAAGACGGGTCATCATCTCTCTCTCTCAAGCTTAGGAAGTGCTTAAGGCAGCTCTGCACGGCGAGGTCATTCTGACATTCATTTCGTGAATTCCCAGTTGAGCGTGCTCCAGATCCACAGCTCTCTGGTGCCTGTAGCAAATTACCAAGCGTGGATTGTAGAGTCGGATCATAACAACTCTCTTTAAACGGCCCTGCTGCTTGCCTTTCATAAGGTAGCGAGCGTTTCCGGTTATGTCAGAAGGATACTGCGGAAAACAATAGTTATGCATGGAAAACTCCACGTCCCAGTTGCAAACACTTGTCCCAAGCAACAGGAGACACTCTGGAAACCTGCTCCCAGTTGTCACATGTCTGTCGGTTTCCCCCTAAGGGAACAGGGTATTTAAGTTGTGTTTTCTCATGGCTGTCAGAGTGTATTTTGGGGGAGGGTGGGCATCTTTGCATGTGTTTTGCAATGACAACAATTTGAGACAGTCCACCCACCATATTGTTTTAGAGCTGTCCCAGATCCCATGCACAGATCCCGTTCAGATCCTCACATGATTAAGCTCAATTATGTAATTTCTGAGCCAAAAGTCACCAAAATTTGCTATTTTATGAACACTCCCCTCTCCTGCCATTGGTCAGCCTCAAACTTAAAGCCCATTCACACCAAGATCTAGTGTTTTTTGTGTTTTCGGCTGCAGTGAAGTTGACGATGCGGACTCGTCATCTCTGCACGCAAGTATTTGCACATTTCATTACATAATCTTAGAATTTTTGTTTTTCATTTGAATCAGTTCATTTAAAAAATAGACATTTCAAGCTTTCGATAGATATATTTCTCATGCCTGCGAGGAAAGTTCACACTGAGTTTCGGTTTATTTTTTGACATGCTCAAGTTTAGAGAGACCAAGATGGCAGAAAGCGCATCCTGTTTGTTTTCATTATTTTACAAAAGCACAACGTTTAGTTATTGTGAGTGCACACAAATAAAATCACTCAGTTTCAAATTATGTATTAGGCTACTCTTAATGTAAGACCTAGCCTGACTTCATCATACTCATATTCTAGTCAGAATGTGAGTCTGATACTGCTCTATAGGGCTTTGATTATGAGGCGTGTCTTAACCGAACCAGGAAAAAAAAAACTCTGCACTCAATAGGATAGACCTACAACCAATCAGAGCAGCGCAGTAAGTGACGTATGTTGAGCGACTCATAGTTGTCAACAGAACTCAACTGCACACACTCTGGAAAAAGTATTAAAAAAATAATGAGTGTTCACAATCTTTGCCGGTGTTCCAAAAAGAATTTAAGGATTCGCAGAGTACTTGCAAACACGAAAAGCATTTTTGAAAGAAATACGTTTGATGACGTGATGATTACGTAACTGCAGATCATCTGTCCATCATCGTATCAAAGCCCGCCCTGACAATTTGATTGGCCCGACCATTTCTGAACCGCTCATAATTACTCCTCAATGGATCGAGTCCAGACCGAACTTCCCGACCAAAAAATGTTGTGGGTGGGTTTCGGGCTGGCATCCAGACTATGTAAGACCAAAAATGACGGAGTATTTTAAGTTAAATGGAAGTGATCATGCACCGCCTCCATGTCATGCAGTAAGCGTGCTTCCACACTCCGCACAAAAACTGGGATATGCACCTAATACTAGGCTAGCGCACATTTATCTAGGTTAATGTAAGAGCGAGCGGCCATGTAAAGTTGCTACTACTTACTTGATAAGCCATATTTAAGGTCGAAGGATGATATGCAAAGATTTATATTTTCTGCCCTACATACTGTAATTATCACAAGTACCCGCTATTAAAGGGTACCTATCATGGAATTTTGAAAATTACCTTCATGTAGTGTGTAACATAGATCTAAGTGAACAAAAACATCCTGCAAAGTTTTAAATATGAAAGTTCACCGTATACAAAGTTGTCTCTCAAAAGTAAGAGTCGACTCTGAGTCGCTGATATGAATCGATAGACGAACGATGCATTTTCTCTAACTTTCGTACGTCACTTGCAGGGCCGTGCACAGACATTTTGAGGGGCAGTGGCCTAAACCAAAAAAAGGGGCACTAACGGGGGTGGTTGCTTTGGATCCAGTTATTACAAAATATACAATTAAAAGAGAAGACAGCGCACACTCTAATACATTTTAGACTTCATTGTAGATGTTTTAATAGAACATCATAATTACACATTGCTGATAATAACAGAAACTATTTGCTGTATAACATTTTTATATACCTGTTCCATTTACAGCAACACTTTTTTATTTGGTACCATGTCCTGAAAGATCTTAATAACTTCATCTTTTATGATTCACAATAACACATTGGTGATAATAACAGAAACTATTTATGGTTTTACATTTTGATATTTATTTACCTTTTCATTTTAGAGCAAAACCTTTCTATTTGGTTCCATGTCCTGAAAGATCTTAATAACCTCATCTTTTATGATTGGGATTTCTTTTTCAATGGCCAGATTTGATTATACACGCAGCTAATTCTAAGAACGTGGATATGTTGTACAAGTTGTTAGCACTAGTAGTAGAAGACCAAGAGCAAAACATTACGACATAAATAAATAACAAAATACCAAATGATAATTTTGCAGATTCAGCCACTGTCTTGCATAGCCTGTTATTAATGCGACAGCTTTCGTAAACTGTCGTGTTCACTCTCAGTTTCAAGAGAACGCAGCAGACACGTATAGCGCCCTATTTTAACGATCTGAAACGCAAGTATCAAGCGCAAAACGCAAGTAACTTTGTGGGCGGGTCTCGGGCGCTGTTGCTATATTACCGGGGGAATAAATGACTCGTGCGCCTGACGCGCATCTAAAATGAGCGGAGCGAGCGGGAAAACCCGGAGAGGATTAGCGGAACGCTTTTAGCTGAGCGGTGGGGGTGGGGAAGAGGGGCACTTCAGTCGATGAGGGCAGAGGGGCAGTGGCTCTAGCCACCGGGCCACCCCCCTGTGCACGGCCCTGGTCACTTGTACAAGTTATTTGAATTCGACACGCCCACTCAGTGCGCGCGCCGAGCAGACAGAGAAACCTGACAACAACATGTCAGGAGACTCTGTTCTGAAGTGCGAATCAAAAGCAAACTTTTTTTTTCACTGCCCAGGGACAAGCATGTGAAGACTCAGTGGCTAGAGTTTATATTTACAACTATACCACACAGGTATAGCCGAACCTTGAGCTGTGTTCGCGTTATTTTAATGACGATCGCTTCACAAACACAAATGCTTTCAAGTGTGGATTCGCGAGTCGCCTGATACTGAAGGAACGTTCAATACCAAGTTTATTTGGATCAGCTTCCTCCTCCGAATCACAACCTGTAAGTACTATTAATAATTGTTGCTTTTATGTGTGTGTGTGTGTGTGTGCGTGCGTGCGTGTGTGTGTGAGAGAGTGAGAGTTACGCTCAGCAGCTTCTAGGTCTCCAATGTCATTTTTTTTGTTTTTTGAAATATGTGAAATTATGTGAAGCGTATTGTAGTACTGCAGTGCTTTATCAATATGTTTAAGCTTTGGGCTAACGCAAAATATAACTGACTGCGTCATCTGACCAATCACCGCCGATTAGCGTCACGCAAAGGAGGGGTTTGGACAAATGAGTCGTCAAACGAATCATTAGGGAGTCGGTGAGCAAATCAGGTAAAAATAAATGCATATTATAAGACAACAAAAGTGTTTTTTGTCATTGCATGCATGTAAAACTGTTGTTGGGGACTCCCAGAACATTATTAGGAACATTTTAAATGCCATAATAGGTACCCTTTAAGGATCTATCCACGGACTGCGTGAGCTCACCACAAAGTTTTTTTTTCTTTGATTAACCGACTAATACAATTTTTGGTCGACTAACCCTCTTCTAGTTGACTAAAGATTAGTCGACTATTAGGGAGCAGCCCTTATAACAATTAAGATATTGTTCTAAAAATCTTTCTAAATATAAAAGAATTGCAGAGTTCATACCACAACTATAAAGATAACGTTACAAAGAAATGTTGGAATATCAGAACTATTTTTTTTTTCCAGATAATGAATGATTGAAACATTTACAGCCAATCAGAAATCCTCCTGCTTTAAAGAGCTCGAGCAATTAAAGCGGTGGATGACAAAACTGAAGCACGCACACAGAACACATAGAGCGATATCGGCCGCTGGTGTGTACGCTAATATAATTATCGTTAGTTATCTTTCTTGGTGTGAGCGGGCCTTTACACCATTGGTTGGGCCAATATATCGGCCTTGGCCACTAGTTGGAATCCACTAAGAAAATAAATGTTTGCATTTATGCTAAACAATAAAGTTACTGGTAATATTTCCAGACATTCTGGACAACTACTGTGGTCATGTTTATCTAGCGAAAGGTTTGTGGGATCCAGCTGACCAAAATAATAAAGGAAGGTGAATTACATCATTACTGTATTTATCTCTGTACACGCATAGTCCACCTCCGAACTTCTTTTAATTTCGCTAAAAGGAAACTTTTAGGTCACACTTGCCACCTGCTTGAAAGGCTCAAAAACATTGCCCCTGCCATCAGCTGTTTTCAGTAATTAAGTCCATTCACCTTTAACCTCCAGTCCTCCACCCATGACCCCTGAGGTGTGAATTTTCTGCACCGCTAGATAACAACAGTAAACAGGTTTCCGAACCATTGTCTGCTACTGGTTGATAAACAGATGGCCCCGCCCCCAAACTCACGCTATGGAGTGCAACAGTGCCCATCCACTTTTGCAGCAGCCTTGTTTCCGAAAGTAATCACATTTCAAACTTTGATCTGAATCAAAAAATAATTTTAAAAAACAAGCAAAAAGACAAACACTACATGCTTAACACCTTAAATGAGTCAACAAACCACAATCCCAAAAACTATTACAACTGACAACCAAAATAAAAACTATATTTTTCATGTCCAATCTATACATAATGTAAAATCAAACTATAAATGCACAGTTCTTCATGGGAGTGGGCGGTTCTTTATGCATTATATGCTCGTTTTGATTATCTGATTGTAGGAAATTTCTCTGCAAAATTTTGGACAACGTAGTTTTTCACCATAAATTACGCTTTTAAACATTTATTTAAAAAGTTGAAATAATGCAAACTGGTGGCTTCAACAAAACCATACACAATTAACAACATTGTAGTTCACAAAAGGTCAGTCTTTAAAGGTTTATAGGCAAAGTATCATTAAAAATCAATTCCCCTATGGAGAAAATAAATGGGATTTTTTCTTTCGGAACCTGACTGGTTGAACCAATTTTATGTGTGGGGTCACAAACACACTTTTAAGATAAAGTAACCTAATAAAAGATTACAGATAAATATAACTGCATATTATAGCGGAAGAGAAAAAAAAGTAATTTAACATTGAGGGGGAAAGATTACACACTTAAGCTTTAACTAGGAAATACTGTCACTCAACTCACTGTTTAATCCCACCTACTTGCAGTTTCCGGGTAGTAACAGAGTGGCCAATCATAAGGCAAGTTCCTACTGCTCGAGACAAAAACATAACGAGACATTGCCAGAGCCTTTCAGGAGTTTACACTGTCCCAAATAGGGTTTCATAATTTCCTTTTAATGTGCAGACGTCATAATCCTACACAAAACGGCACAAACTAAACAGATCGCAAGGACAGTCAAAAGCATGGAAACTTTCCTGATCTTTAAAACAAACAAATCTGCGGGTTTCTTTTGTTTCATACGCCTTGACATAACTGCACTTTATAAATGATCAACCCAACGTTTCCAAAACCAACAGAACTGCGTGTTCTAGATGCTTAGATAGACAAAACACTCAACAAAACACACTGACAGCTCAGCCAACCCACATTACGAATAAAGGCATGGTAGCACACATAATAGCCATGGAACTCTTGAGCAAAAGAAGGAGAAAAACAACTCTACAAAACTTTTGCTGTGTCAATCACACCATATAAACTAAAGGGATCCTTATGGACTAATGACATAAAGACAAACATCCGCACCCAAGCACTGTAGCAACAACTTTAAATCATACAAAAAAGGGAGATGGTAAATAGAGGCTAGATTTCATGTCAAAACATTTAACCCCCAAAACGAGAACATTCGACCTTAAGAAAAGCCAGAAAAACAAGATGGATCCTCCACGAAAGAGAAAAACACATTCAGACAGTATTATAAAATAACGCTGAATTTGAAGTTTATGTCATTTTTGATGTTATTATTTAAAAAACATTTTAAAGCGTCTATATTTAAGTCAACCATATGTGCATAAACATCGCATTGTTTTCGTGTAATGCAAATAAATCCGTACTAAAAGCTCTTGGATGCCTACAAATGTCTATTCTGATTATAAAACTGCAACAAAAACAATCGACAAATAAATAAATAACTGGCTTGTGAGGTTGTGCTAGCTCGCTAGCAGGCCAAATGCATAGTAACGTTCACTATTTTGCTCAAAAACACGTTTGGTTTAGTCAGATATCATATAAATATAGATATACGATTGGTATCAATACAAATATGTGTTTAAATCCTGTGGATGTCAAGCGTTGGTGTGGATTTAAAAAGAAAAGCGATGACAAAACACTCAAAGGACACAGAGCAACATATCTGCTATAAATAATCCTCAACATTTCTGCCTTTGAACACTGACAACGAACAAACCCCGTCGAGAAAAATCTGATTTCTAGATTGAGTTATGTTATTTGAGAAATTAACGTTAGAAATCTTGGCTTTGTTGCTGGCCGCACTGACAACCATCAAAACACTTTTGTTGTCAAAAGCTGATCACCATCCAATAAACCATTATACTGGCTTTGACAACTGTTTTTCAGACCAGACGGGCGCCCCGAATGGTTTAAAAACAACAAGAAAAGCGTTTTCGGGCTGTTTTCGTGAATATCTGAGGTATTTGACGGCTGTAGCTTTACAGTAATTCTGTTGTTTATATTTTAAAGGATACAGTTTCACCACGTCGGTGTCCATTCGTCTTTTGCCCGGACTTGGAGACGACATCTTTATACACTCCTCTTTCAGATGACCGAAGTTCAAATCTTCTGCGACTGATTCCCGATCCCTTGGCCTCTACCGAAACTGTATATTTTTGCACATTGGCACACGGCAAGCTGTCGTTTCGAGAGTTGTTTTTCGCCCTCCACTTTCTGTCCGCAGCGGATAGCACTGGTAGTCCTCTGTCTGCACAGCTCTCTCACATCTATCTATCCCTCCGCGGATGACGTCATGTCGGCGCGACGAAAGGTGTACCCCTCATTCCTCTTTCTATGCGGTGTTTCGGGCTGTCATAAGGAGTGGACGATTCAAATTTGTAGTAGATCTGTACAATTGTAGTTTTTTTTAGTCCACAATGACAGTTGGAGCACGGCCCCCTTGTTTTAATAACTGTTGTGTGCTACCGAACTTATTTATTTTATGCACATATATTTGTCCTTTAACAGGTCCATTTTAAATGCACAATATTGCTTGTAAACAATAATGAAAAGACATTTTCCCTATTATTTTTAATGGAACATAACATTGCATTTTACAAGCATGTAAAAGCCATAAGAGTCAAAGGTTTTTTAAAAAAAGTAGAATCCCTTTAAGACAACAATGAAAAACCATACATAGTGAAAACCAGCAAAAGGAATATGTTTATTTAGATTAGGCAGAGATGCCAAGCATTGCATGCATGATGAAGGGCACTACAGGCAGCACTTACAGAGAAATTGATCCAAAAACAAAACCATTTACATTGGCACTCTTTTCTAAATATGGCATCTATTTCAGCTGGCATGTGGGTAAAAGATAAGGGATAAACATCTTTAAAAATGAGATTCAGCCCATTCACATTTATGGAAGTAAATATCATCTATCTACTTAAACATTGCAGAAAACTCCTTGGGTGATCTATAATCTGAACAACGTCCAGCGATGATACAACTAGCATGTCTTCCAGTGTAGGTCTAGAAACTTCACTAAAGCTTCCCTAAATTAGGCTAAAACCCTAAAGCCTGAGGTGGCGAGGACTATTTGGCAGTCCATGCAAAGTAAATTGCGCTGGCCACTGGTCTTTTGATGTTTGAATGTAGACTGGAAAGGCCCAGATTCAAAACAGTGTGTTAAAAGTTACAATTTCTGAGAAGAACTCTGCTGGGCTTTCCTGTTCCAAGGCAAGGTCTTTCAGCACAGGCTGCTTTGATCCGTGTGGATTTACTGTCCCTTTCCCAACCAAACCCAATACTGTAAACAAGACTCACATTATCAAGAAACAATCTGATATGAAAGTACTGTCATTATTACAAAGGACAGTGTACCACTAGAATAACGTCACCAGGGTTTCCCAGTCCACTTTCCAAAGTGCAACTTACTGGCTTGGGGAAGATACCTGCCACTGTCGGAATATTGAGAACACCCTTTTTGATTTGTCATGAGGACCCTAGATAAAAAAAAAAAAAAACGGTGTTAGAGGGATGATAAATTATTGTTTGCTTCTAAAATAGTAGTTTGACATATTTGGCTCACCTGAGATGGGCTGGCTCCTACTGGACTGAGGCTTCTTTTCATGGATAAGAACAAAGTTAGCACTGCTTTCCAGCCTGGTTGAGGGAGTTCTGCCTCCGAGCCAACAAAGACAGAGCCATCTAGATTGCCCTCCTCTCTTCCCACACTCACCCAAGGACACCAGTCTCGGTGTTGGGCTACTGGGTCAAACACATTTCTGTGCATGGTCCCTTCCTATAACATAAAACAAAACAGGCTTAGGCATTTAAAATGTGAAAACGTGATGGTTTAATCAAACTTGAAAGGTCATTAAAAACAAATATACCATTGGGACATCAGGTTATGCAGATAAATAAAATGTATGTAATATATATTACATTGTCCTATAATAATAACAGCAATTTATACATAATAATAGTCCTTACAGAGCCACTGGCAGATGAGAGACGTGGGCGTTTTGTCTTTCGCTGTGGACTGGAGGGCACATCCATGGCCAGGTTCTCTCCTTGACCCCTGTGCGGGTCATTGGTCTCTTGCCCCTGGACAGGGGGCTTGGAAGCTCATCATGTGGGATAGGAGAGTCTCTGCTTCTGTTGCGAAGAACCAGAGGGGATGATGTAGTGTCCATCTATAAGACAGTGTTGACAATTTAGATGGTTGTGAATGAAGAACATCAAAGTAATATAATAGTCATTCCCACTTACAAACTAATGTCAAAAGGCAAAAGCCTCACCTGCTCAGAGCGTGTGGAGTCTTGACTACGCAGCTTCATGCGACATGGAGTGGGTGATTGGGATGGTGAGGTGGGCGTCCCCTTTTCCCCACTTGTGCCTTGAGTTGGAGTCAAGGCAGTAGTAGATGTTGGAGACTGCGGAGGGTTTTCACCCTCTGAAACAGTCTCCATTTGATAGAAGTTCCACATCCCTACCTTTCTCATGCAGTACGAACAAGTGAGGATGGGCAGATTCATAATGTGTAGTGACGGGCTAAATGGAAACAAGGCATAGAATGACAATGAATGTTCTGCAAGAGGTTTGCTATTGCTGAATCGTCAAAAGTCACTGATTGGATTTTTACCTGGCTGCCCAACCACAAAGGGCTAGGATGCATGCTGCAACCTGTACAGAGAGTGAATCTGATGAGACTTTAGAGGGAGAACCACCTTGCTTCACTTGCTCATCTTCAATCAGCTGTAGGAGGACACTTATAACATCTTCAGTTAAGGTCTGAGGAAAAAGAAAATCCAAAATGATGAATGCATAGAAGGAGCCTTCATGGCCAACCCTTTAAAAATAAAGAATAATACCATGGCTTTGAGCTGCTCTGGCTTCATAGCAGGCAGCTGCTGTTCTAGAAGGCAAGCACTCTTGAAACGGTCTACAAAGGCATCGAGTAATATTGTAGGCTCATTAATAGGAACCATCCAGAAGCGATCTGCAACACAAACAACATTATTGATTAGCAATGATTGATTTAGATGTCAAACACACACAGGCGACTAGTGAGCCTCTCAAAATACCTGGACATGGAAAATCTGGCCAGGAACAGAATTTCTCATGTTGCGTTTGAAGCTGCTGTAGCAACTCCGAAATTCGTCCTTCATCTAAAAAAGTGAAAATAAAGAAGTGAATGTGTGCAGATACAAAATATAGCTTCGCTCTATAATAAAAACTTACATTTCTGGAAGTCCAAGGTTGCTTGGATTGATGCACAGAGAAAAGCCTGGCAACTAGAACACCTTAACATATCACAGTCTACATTGATCCAGCCGTACCGTGCACATCTCAGCGGCGAGAGCACACGGGGCTTTCCGGCCCATTTCAGACAGTGCTTATGTTAAGGACTTTTTGTTGCTTTTTTGCAAAGGCAATGAATGAAACCAAAGTTGTGAATTTTTTTTATATATATTCATACAAAGGACAGGACATTATTAATAAACTAAATGCAATATTCCATAAAAGAAAAATAAGAACTGTCAATTCTTATTTCATGGTGACTAAGTCTGTCAGGTTTTTATTAAGTTTTCGTTCAGATTAACCAAACAACTAGATGTGTAAAACATACAACATCTTGAAATCAATCAAGGATTAATGAAAAGTCCAACAACTGAGTTGATTAGCCTAAAACAGACAAGCAATTTAATATGCAACACAAACTGGATGTTGTCTTCTCAAATCCAGCTTCATGCACTGACCCTGATGTATTCACAGCGACATTCAAAAGGATATGGAGTAGGATTCCACTCTGTTGAAAAACGCTTCTTTGTTTCCTGCCTCACACGGAGCTTTCCCAAGACCATTTGAAGACAGTGTGTTTGGATCCTGCTGCAAACTGAGATATGAAGAGAAACGTGAATCAACCTAGTGCTGTATTTTCCACACATAAGTAAAACCCAAGTGACTTACTCCTTACAGGGGGAAAAAATATAACATTTTAAAATGTGATTTGGAACAAGGTGGTATACCAAGACCAGATGTCATGCTTTAAAAAAACAAACAGTTTGACCAGCTGGTTTGTTGCTGGTCTAAGAAAATCCTGCATATGCAAATGACCAGTTAAAAACTAGCTACAGGTTGACAGGGACTCGGGTAACGTGGTTTGTTTCTAATCTAAGCTGGGGGTCTTTAGCTAGTTTGTTGATTTTGCAAAGATGGTCAAGCAGTTTGCATCAGTTAAAGTCCATTTGGTACAATCTACTATGTTCAAAAAGACAGTCACCGGTTTAAGTAAAATTTTCCATCAGGGTTTTCAGTAAAAAACTTATCCGATTGTCGAATTGCTCACCACCCCTGCGCTGCTTTCTTCCCGCACATTCTCACTATTTTGTAACTTCTCACTCATTATAATGAAACTCTTACCAATTAAACACGTTGTCTTCCGAGGCTACGCCTTCGTTTAGAAGTTCTCGCACTTTCAGGGGAGACACAAGAGGAGATTTGCTTTGTTTTTTCGCCGTTTTCTGGGCGATTTGCACGGCTGCCGAGCGCCGCCATGTTCGGTGTCTGTCTCTAAACACTCCCACTGCAAGATATCAATTATCAACATTTTTACACAGTTCCGCCCCATCCATTACAAAAGTGTAGGTAACCATTTAAGAAACTTGCTTTCATTTTGCTAAATGTATTATTTTGATGACAGTGGTTAACACCAAATTATAAAAATAAAAAAAGCCATGACCATGGGCTTGTTTTACTCACCTAATGCATGATGAAATATTTTTAGTCTCATTAACATCTATGTTAACCAGAGAAAAAATAAATAAAAATGATTTATCCACATAATACAGCTTGTAAATATGGGGATTGAATTATGAATTTATATGCTTCTTTAGTGTCATTCATAGACTGAAAAATGTGTGACACATTTGACACACTCAGCTAGTTTGTGCAGAACATACCGTTAATATAAGAGACATTTGATTTTCTTTGGACAGTCCAACTCATAGTGAGTAGTTCCATTTAGATTATTTAAACTGCAGTCCGATGGCCTTGAGTTGAGCTGGGAACAATTATGTCTCATTTTGGCGTTTGACACAATGGATAGGGTGAAAACTTAAATTGCAGTGTGTGATGTAAAAAGATTTTACATATCTTAAGTGCTCCCCAATATATAAGCTGCCCTCAATATGCAAAATAATTTTGCAGGTACATTTAGGGCAATTAGAATGTCTTAATTATATTATAGAGATATAATTAATAAACTATTAATTTTGAAAGTAATTTGACATTTGACATGAAAATTTGTTTGACTTATTGATGATGATCAAGACAATCCCTTGATGTAACCTTTTAAAATGTGCACATGAATTTGAAAAAATAATGATGTGCACTGAAAATATTCCATAAAAAAAAAAAAAAATGCACATTTTGATTTCATGGTGACTTTTAATATATATATAACATAAATTTACATGCAGCAGGGTTTATACAACAAACTACAGCATTTTTGTAGTATTGGACATTTTGGGTCAGCTTGAAGTATTTCATTCAAATGTACCAAAATTGTACAACTCAAAACACCCAGCATTTTTTTTTTTCATAGCTTCAAGATTTTAAAGTTTGACGTTTATCATGTAGACTTTTATCTTGAAATGCATTTTTAAAAAAGTAAGATATGCCTTTTTTTGGTGGCCATCTTGAATGTTTTTGATTCACCAGCGTTTCTGCCTTCACACATTCATTGCAAAGGAGACCCGGTCAGGTCCATCTATTTAATTTAAGCGTCTCTTTCCGGGGAGAATGGGCTGAGTTATGTTCTGTGATATACCTCTGTCTGTTGAAGGAAATCCCGTTGTCTGCGAGTGCGTGTAGGTGGATGATTTCAGCGTGATTTTTGGAGCGATGTCTGCCGCAGAAGGAGCACACAGCCCAGACAGACTCAATCAGTTTGAGCGGCTGTCTGGAAGGCCTCCGATAAGAGCCGCAGGTCAGTGAGGACTCAGTTAACTGCTTGAATAAGCACAAAAACAACAATATTTTTTTCCAGAATTTTTTTTTCTATCTAATGTCTGTCATAATAAAAAGCACAGTTATTTTGTATTACACATCTCTCGCGCTGCTAGCATTTAGCGTTAGCTGTATCGCTAATGGTTATGTTTTGATTATAAACTTTTCAGTTGTAAACATTAATTGTAATGTGTATCACATATTTAACTTAGCAAAAGACTGTGCATTGTAGTCGTCATTTGATGTTGGCTTTTACTGTCAAAAAGTTGCGTTAAATACGGTTAGCTTGGGAATTGAGCTTGACAGCTTCATTTGCATTTGGCTTTAGATGTCAGACTTTTATTTGACTGTGATATGAATATTTTTAATAATTTACATCAGCATTTAATGCTTTTTTATCATCTATTATTCGCCTTGTCAACTGAAGTTTAAGCATTTCTCTTTATTATTATTTTATTTATATAACTTAAGTTTAAGCATTTAATACAGCTGTTAAATGTTGATTTATAGACCATGCTCTACTACTGTTATAAAGTGCAAATAGTGCCAATATAGCCTAGTTGTTAGAAATTAAAATGTATATAAGCAGCGAGTGCTTGAACGCTATGCTCTTGGCTTCCAGTTTAAATTCGTTTCAATCAGCCCTGAATAAGCAAACTTGCAATCATGTTGCGCTTGTTACATAACATAGTGATCGTCTGAATAAATGCAAGTTTTGGGGGAAATTTGTTACTAAAATATTTATTTGTATTTCTAGATTAAACGTAAAAGTTACAATCTGTTTAAAAGTGGTAGACTAAATGGTTTTTAATGCACATCACCAGTAAAAAGATGTGGCAATGCTTATACACTCCTTGTTTAGTGTGATGTTAATAGTTTAGGGATGTATTTCACTTGGCCGTTTGTTTGGACTGTTAATAGTACCACAGATCAGCACATGGGTAAATAAAAGCTGGGCTCTGTCTGGTTCTGCTCAGAGTCACTGTGTAAATACTACTACTTTATTTTTATTTTTATCTTTCAGCAGTAAGATACGCTAATAATTTCAGGCAGCTGTGGTGCATTAAAACAGTACTTGCAGTGTGACATTAGGACTTTAATGATATTCACACCACCCATCACATGCCTGCAGCTCTATCCATCTGTATCCTCCTTCCTGTTTATATGAAGAGATATAAACGCCTTTTTATACTTGCGCAAAATCCTACACCAAACAGAATTCATGTATTTGCCACAGGCTTCTTGGGTTAGAAAGAACGGCAGCAAAGTTGTCCTAAACGTGTTTTGAAGCTGCTGGGTTTCATGCACAACATGTCATGCTCATGCATAATACACACTCAGCTGGAGGCAGCCGGTTCACTGTAAATGTAACCCTCAGATGATGATTTGCATATGGCAATCTTAAAAACACCACGTGGCAATGCTCTGTCAAACATTACTGGGGTGCATCCATTTTTATTGTAGTTTATTTGCTGTTGAACCTAAGCAAACCAGTTATCAGTGTGTTTTCAATTGTTTCCAAACATTTTCCAGACATATCAACACAGTACGTTTAAACAGAGTTCCAGTGGGCATCATTTTTTCCAGGTCTGAATAAGTCATAGAAATAAAAAAAAATAAAAAAGTCATACATTTCAGTAGTAGCCTAATTTAAATTTTCTAATGCTGGTCTCTAAATTACTTTATTAACTATGGATTTCCTTTGTGAGTGCAATCTCTGTAAAAATCCTTATCCAGTAATCATGAGAGCGTGGGGAAAATCATGGAAATTAATTGGTAAGAATGTTTGGGAAATCTTTGTTAAAACCCCACAATTTTAATTGTTTTTGTAAATTCTTTTACACTTACCAAGGCTGCATTTATTTAATCAAAAGTACAGTAAAACAGTAATATTGTGAAATAATATTAAAATGGTGATGGAAAAGCAGAATTTTCAGCATCATTCAGACCTGCAAACTTGTCGCTTTTCGGCGATAATCGCCGTTTTCTTGGTCAAATGGGTCATTCACGTGAATCGCGTAGAACCGGAGAGTTTTTTTTCGGGGGTGGGGGGGGGGGGGGGGGGGGGGGTATAGGCTGCCCTAGAATTGCGAAATATTATTGGATAATTCTTATAATTGACATTTCTCTGGGCCTATCGGAATCTTAGTACTTTTTCTCTTGGCCAATCGGAATCTTAGCACTTGCGTCAGAATCGCCAGTGGATGAGACCCCTGGTTAGTGGCTACCACGCGAGTCTGATGGAAACTCATAACGTGAAGGAATCTTATGTGAAATTCGAGGTAAATCAAGCTTTTTTGGAGCAAAAACAACAGCTAGTTGTTTGCTTGATTCAAATAACGTTAGCTACCGCTTTGTTATGCTGCGCTCGTGACAGGGCGCTGAAAGAACGAACGAGAGAGAGAGAGAGAGCCGGTCGCGCGCGCACTCTCTCACTGTATTCAAACTGCCTTGCTCTCCCTCCATCGCGCATATTAATCAAAATCTATTGAGAATTGACACGATAGTAAAAGATCAAAGTTTCACGTGGAGCATTTTCAGAGATTTCTTGCGATGTCCTTATCTGCTGGGATAATCACACAACGCGTGCCGTGTCTGTGTGTGTGTCAGCTAATGGCACGTCCGATTCGCGAACTAATGACTCATTTGAACCGATTCACTTTTATGAATGGTTAAAATAACTGATCTGTCCAACATCTGTCTCTTCAAAAGAGATCTGAATCGGTGTATAACAAATCGATAACACCAAACTAGTTAATATTAACTATTCATAAACTGCACTTCTTAATCTCTATAAATAAATAGCATTTATTAATCTTTGGTAATGTTAATTTCACTATTTACTAGTAGCCTTAATTATTACAATTAAAAGTTATATTTGTTAACATTAGTTAGCCTAATGCACTGTGAAGTAATATGAACAAACAACGAACAGCTGTATTTTCATTAACAAAGAATAATAAATACAGTAACAAATGTATTGCTCATCATGGTTCATTTATATTTTACTGCCCTTTTTCTCCTTTGCCAATCCTATGATAATTATATATTATATACAGTATAGTGTTCATCCAGAACAACATGTAACTGTGTAACCACACCCTAGCAACCGTTTAAAACTACCTACCCCCCCCCCCCCCCCCCCCCCGCGCGTAACACTGTCACCTTTTTTACTCTGAGGAGTTTGCAGGTCTGATCATTACTCCAGTCTTCAGTGTCACATGATCCTTCAGAAATCATTCTAATATGCTGATTCGATGCTCAAGAAGCATTTCTTGGCTATTATCAATATTACTAACATATTTTGTGCTGCTTAATATTTTTGTGGAAACAGCAATACATTGTTTTTTTATACATTTTCTTTAGAGAGGGAGAGAGATTTATTTTTTTGCAATCGTGCATGTTTTCTATTTTATCCTGGACATATGTTGTTCATGCTCTGGTACCAAAGGATTTTCATTCTGCTTTGCTTTGAGTATTAGGGCTGATGAACTCTGTCGAGTCCTTTTGAATGAGTCTCTTAATGTTTTTCATAGTTATTTATTGCACAGATTACTTAAACTGTGGGGCATGTGGCAGTGAGGAGGAGGAGTTGTTTTTTTATGTAGGAAGTGACATACCACCTCATTTTATTGTACATTAGCCTTTTTTATTTCCAAACCTATTTGTTTACCCCTTGAGTGATGGGCAGGGTGTTTGTCTGTTTATGTTTTTCTTTATTTTGCCATTGTCCTTTTGTTGTTGCTATTTTGTCTGTCTGACTGCGGTAATTGTGGTAACAGGCTCTAAGAAGAGAGTTTCCTGGGTACAAGCTCGAAGACTCCTCGGCCAGCCCTGCCCCAGTCTACGGATCCCTAACAGGTTTTTAAGAGAAGGTGGGTAATAGGCGATGTCTGCCTTTAACTGAACTTCAAAAAGAAAACCCACATGACAAATCTGGAGGCCTCCCCCATGCTGTCCCCACCCTCCCTCTCTTCAAAACTGCTCTTCTTCACTGTAGTGTAAAAAAAAAAGCCCTTTTTGCCAGGGCTCTTTCTGCTAAGCTTCATTGGGGGCAAAGCTGGGGCAGGATGGCTTGGGTGTTTAAAAATAAAAAAACAGGAATGGCCAAAGTGTTCGTCTGGTTGTAAGTGATGTGTGTTGATCCTTTTTATTTTTATTGATTTGTGTCGGTTTTTATTTTTTCACTTCCATCCCATCTTTATTATCCCTGCAATGCTCTCACTCAGGTGCAGCATCCAGGTTTCAAGGCAAATTCACTGGCAAGACATTTGCAACGGTGAGGCTTCGCATGCTGTGATCGTAGGTTCGGTGGCCTTTGAACCGTGCGGATCAATTCTTTTCAGAGATTCATAAAGTTGGGTGTCAAAACTTTCAGTTTTGTACACTGGGGGAAAAAACGATGTGTGGAAATTTTCCATCTTTTTGCGCTTTTAGTTAATTGTAATTTTTACATAATTGAAACAAAACATATTTAATAATATTATACTTTCCATTTTTAGAATATATCTAACAACAATAATGCTAATTACAATTATGTATATATTAGTAGTAGTTGTTGTTGTTTTTAACAAATAAATATAATATTTATTATATTAATAAATGAATAAAAACCTGTTTATAAATGGAGTTGTTTCAGCCAAGATCCTGTTGTGTTTGGGGGAGTGGCCATAGCTTCTTTAATATGAGTATTTAATTAAGCAGGCCTGGACAAGGAATGAAGGCTTATGAGGGTTTGAACTAGCCTAATGGTTGTCGCAGGTGTGTTCTGTTCACTGTTACCCATGCTGATTTGTGTTAAATTGTTGTATTTGAAGTCGCCATCGTGTAGATGTTTCTTCTAAACAAGTCAAACTTCAGACATTTTTATGTACATTTTCAAGCTTTATCTGAGTGAAGGCTAATCCGTTCACTTCTACATCTGCAATATTTGGATCCCCCTATGAAATTCTAGTGAATTAAATATGAAAAAAATCTGGTTGGAGATTTGATTTGTATATTCAGGAATGCATTTCAAGTAGGATGAACGTGGTTGGATTTGTTCACTTTACTCATAATAAAGCTGATATAACTCAAGAAAAGTGTATTCATCTAATATGTATCTGAAATGTAGATACATTTTATTGCCTAACTGCGTACCTTAAAGTTAGTCAAATCAGAATGGGTTATGTTTCTATGTTATGGATGAAACTAAACTAATAATGCAGTTTGCATTTTGTTTCACAGGTGACTTTGTGAAGAACCAACTCAAATGTGTCTTTAATCTACTTCCTGCTTTCCAGAACTGTCCTGTGGAGGCTTGAATATTGACTTTGTGCTTATTCAGAATAATTTGTTGCCTTAGGGCTGGTTCATACAACGCGTGTCACGTAGAATGCTGTGTCATGTGCGGGACGCTGCAAAAGACGCGAGCTCAACGGTTAAAGACGTCTGCGTTTACTTTGAAAAACAATAGAAAAGTAGCGCAGTGGAATGAAAAAAACATTCCCCTTCCAGTTCAATCCCAGCAACAAACATTGGATCTCATTTTCCCTCCATCCTTAATCTTTCCTTCTACCTTTCAAGACAGATGCTAACTCACTGAGGACCTCCCAGCTGTTTGTCGTCTCATCATCAATAGGCTGCTGTCTGTCTCTGTAGGTCACAGAGCCCCTCCGGCCCGGAGTGGCCATCGCTGTGTAGCAGACAACACCAACCTCTATGTGTTCGGAGGGTACAACCCCGACTACGACGAATCAGGCGGCTCAGAGAACGAAGACTACCCGCTGTTCAGGGAGCTGTGGAGGTTCCACTTCGCCACAGGGACATGGCAACAGATCCGCACGGAGGGTTTCATGCCCACTGAACTGGCTTCAATGTCAGGTAATGTGAAAAATAGTTTTATTTTATTTTTATTTTGAACCTTATTTATATTTTAAACCTCTTTCCTCTCTTGACCATCTTGTTTGTACGTCACACAGCTGTTTTACACGGAAATAACCTGCTTGTGTTCGGCGGGACCGGAATCCCGTTCGGGGAAAACAATGGAAATGATGTTCACGTCTGCAATGTTAAATATAAACGTTGGTCCCTCCTCAACTGCAGGGGAAAGAAACCCAATCGAATATATGGACAGGTACAAAACCCCAAAGAAATTCATATGATTTAACCTATTAATGAAAACAAGTACAAGGTATCCAATGTTCTCTAGTAAACATACTATATTATGCACATTAATTGAGTGATCCCTATTTTGTGTTTTGCAGGCGATGGCCATAATCAACGGCTTCCTGTATGTATTTGGAGGTACGACAGGCTACATCTACAGCACAGATCTTCACAGACTGGATCTAACAACACGTGAGTGGATTCACCTGAAACCCAACAACCCTCCGGACGACCTGCCTGAGGAGCGGTGAGTCACCATTTTGGGGGGATTGTGGTTTGGTTGTAACCATTAATTGAAAGTGTATTCAACCAAAACTCTTGACGGTTCATAAAGTAATCGTAAAATAAATCTATATGAATCAAGCGGGTTTAATCCAAGCCTTATGAAGAGACATTATTGCTTTGATATGATGCACAGAGTCTACAAAGCGTCATGAGAGAAGGCGTTAAAATACCTCATGTCTCAAAGCACATAACATTCTTCTTCAAACGCTGACTTGTACCACCTGACTGCTGCAGATTCATTTCGACATTGATAGTGCTTGCATACAAATGCATAATTACGAGGACGGGAATCGATTAATCACTGCAGTTATGCCGTGAACTTAGCATAAGCTCATTGTTTTGGTTCAGGAGGAACTGTAAACAGCGGCTCCTGTCTGTCTACAACTCTGAATAGTGCTGAGACTTCCACAGAAGATGCATGTAAATGTTTAAAAAATATTTAGACAATTTTTTTTATTGATTGCTATCGGGATGTGAAGAGAGTTTTAACCAATATAACGGTGTTTATGAAAAACCTTTAAATGGAAAACATACATATAGTGTTCAAATTCGGCAAACGGACGCTCAAACATGCTCTCTTGAAGTGCGAGAGGGAACCAAACAAAGTTCATTCTCGTGTGTTACGCAGCACGTTTGAGCTTTCTCCAAGAACCAATGAGGGTTGCTCTCGCACGTCATGCATCTGTTTGTACTCTCTGATCAATGTTTAAATGTGAATAAAAGTCTAAATTAAATCTGTTCATATAAAGTGATCATGTCTCTTCAGAAGACTTGGATTTAACTAGTCTATTCATATGAATATCTTTTACTATCTCTTTATGAACATTTGTTTTGGGTGTATAGTCTTTCAATGGAGGGACAGAGTCTCTCAGATTTCATTAAAAATATTTTAATGTGTGTGCTGAAGAGGAATGCAAGCCTTATGGGTCTGGAACAACATAAGGGTGAGTAATTGATGACACCAGCCCTGGGTTACTAAAACTCAGTCTTTGTCTGATGTTGAAAGGTCAGTCTTTGAGCAGATATGAGACAAACTTCCTTCTAAATTTGTTTCTTGTAGATATAGGCATGAGATAGCTCATGATGGACAGAGGATATATATTCTAGGAGGTGGAACTTCCTGGACTTCCTACCCATTAGACAAGGTACAAATGCTTCCATGAATCGCCAATTAAGGGAGCGTTCATTTCACAAATGTTACATGAAATATTTTATTTACTGGAAATAATTGGCCTTGCTTATTAAATAATAAGTGCAAATAGTTCTTAAATTGTTCAATCCAACTGCTTATGACAATTTACATTAATGAATTCATTTTTTTTAGAAATTTTATTGTAAGTGACAATTGTCCCAAATGTTTGTATCAGATACACGCATATAACCTTGAAACAAATTCCTGGGAGGAAATCACAACTAAGCCTCATGAAAGAATAGGTAAGTAATGAAATTCTCATCTTAATCTTTTTGACATCTGACAATGGAAAGCACACTGTGAATGCTTTGTATTACATGCTTATTCAGTGCTTTTTTTATTATTATTATTCAGGATACCCAGCCCCACGGAGATGTCATAGTTGTGTGCAGATTAAAAATGGTAGAGTTAGTTAATAAACTAACCGTTGAATTGAAGATTTTACTCTTTTATTGTTACTTTTTCGAGCTCAGTTTTGTTGTTGTTTGTGGCAGATGTATTTATATGTGGAGGTTACAATGGTGAAGTAATACTGGACGACCTGTGGAAAATCAACCTGCAGACGTTCCAGTGGAATAAACTACCTGCAGTGATGCCTGAACCTGCATATTTCCACTGTGCTGCTGTTACCCCGGTCAGTTTATTTTATTTACTTTTTTATTTATTATTTACAATTTTTATATATATATATTTGTCATCCTCAAGCATTCATATTTATTATTTTCGCTCTCAGGCCGGTTGCATGTACATCCACGGTGGCGTGGTGAACATCCATGAGAATAAACGGACTGGTTCCTTGTTTAAGATCTGGCTGGTAGTGCCCAGTCTGCTGGAGCTGTGCTGGGATCGTCTGCTCAAATCCTTCCCACACCTGGCCCAACTTACCCCTATACAGCTGCTAAACTTGGGCCTCACCCAGGAACTCATTGAACGCTTAAAATAAAGAAGAGGGGGCTGTGAGCGCGAGAGACCATATGTGTGTACTTTTTTTTTTTTTTTTGGAACCTGATCGTGAGCAGGACAACGGCACTTGACGCCAGCGCCTTGTGGACTCAAGCTCCAGGATCGACTAAGGAACCCCATCCTAACGCAGCCCGCCTTAAAACCAAAAACTGTAGGATGCCTTTTTTTGTTTTGCGTATGCACCTTTTAATGATTTGAAAATCAATACAAAACATCAATCTCCTTCAAAGAGAAGGTTTTTTTTCTCAAACACTAAATGGGTCAGTGACCTGAAAGGTTTTTCTTTTTTTTTTTTTTTTCTTGAGATTGTAATATTGTTATTTATTGGCCTTCAGAAGTGACATGAGGGACGTTGAGTTGTATTTACTGATGTATCTTAATTCCTTTCCTGTCAAAGAATTATTTAAGTTTTAGAAATCACCGCATCACAGCATGAATATTTAATCAGCAGTGATGTAATTGGGGTTAAATTAGTTTCCAGGCAACTGCTCAGATCGCTACTGAACAGATACCAACTTATGCAGTACTATTGATGCCTGGGATTGTGGTTTAAGGTTTTACTGCAATGAAAATGGTGCAAACAGTGTTGAAATGTTGAATGTTTTAACAAAATGGCCATTTTTTGGTTTTCACTGCGAATGTTGATTTTTAGGTTGGATGCTGTTGCTCAGATCTGCAGTTAGATCTGCACTTAGATCTGCACTTAAGGCACAAACACCAGACCAAGTAATTTATTTTTATTTTTTCAACAAAGCTGTACAGCCATAGCAGAGCTGTTCCCATGTTTCACTCAATTTTGTAAACCAGTCATTACATCACTGTGAATAAGGTGCTCCTTAATTTACTTTTAAAGCTTTTACTGAAATAAAATGTTTGTTTTTCCTTAAACGAATCATCACTCAAAGTTTTTAAATTGACATTTCAGCCAACTGCAGAAACTCATTTAATTGATCTAGTGCCTTTCCGAGCAAGACCTGATAATGTGCTAAATTTAACAATGAGACAAAGCCTTGCTAAAAGCACTTTATTATTATTTCATTCAAATTTTACTCGAACAAGCTGACCTGAATTTATAATACAACAAAGGTGCGCACTTACCATTTTCATCAAGCTTTCTAGCACTTGACACATTTACAATAAATAAAACTTAAAATTTAAGACTATTTCATGTTTGGTCAGCATAATGCTAATGATATTTTGGGCCTTGTGTATATCTGTACAGTCAAAAAAAAAATATATGAATGGATAACCTTCCTGTCATTTAGCAATAATGTAGCGGAGCATCTCTTTACTATGCGGACCCATTTAAACTATCAAGCTCTTGAATTCAAAACATCACCAGTCGAAATGCCAAATACAGCATCTTGAATTCCAAGATCATGCATTTTATTTTAACGTGTTATGGTTTGTGGCCATGTAACTACATTTATTAGGCACCAGCAATTGATGTAGTTGAGTAAAATGTTAAAAGACTCATAATTACACCCTCTGTATCTGTAGCTTCACTCTGGAATTTGGTCACATGCTCATATGTGCCTACCCACCACTTTCTGCCATTTTATTTCTTCATGACTGGATTCCTGTTTGCATGGGTCAGGACTTTAGGGTGCTTTGTCATACAGGCAATGTGCAGACAGTGACAACTCCATATTTATGACTTTCATAGAAATGATTTCATCAACACAGCGGAATATTTCACCCAGTCTGCATGGCGTGACAGTCCCTACATTTCTTTGTTTTTTGAGACAAGGGGTCTCGCTGGACTTTAATTCCTCAGTTGTGCAGCAAATGTTCAAGGTACTCACCGGTTACCTGTAACTTGTGTACCAGTTTTGTGTTTTATTGTTGAAAAATTAATAAACTTGTTCAAACTGATGGCTGTGTTATATCTCTGGTGTTTTTACATCTAATCAGAAATGACAAGAAGAGTTAATGAAAGGAATACAAAATTTATTTATTCATTTTGATAGATTGCTACATCTACTCTTTTTTTTTCTTGTGAATGTAAAATATTTTAAGTAAACATGATGAAATTGCTTTGGCTTATGTAAGAGCTCTCATACTTCACATTTGGGGGGTGGTGGTGGGGGGGACAAATCTAAATAAGGAACTTTACAGTGTATATGGAACAAACATACACCAAAAAAAATATACAAACATGCCAACGATAAAAGATAATAAAGGGGAGAAGTATTTTTCAACATCCAAGAGGAGCAGGTGCAAAAAAGTACAAAGCCAGGAGAATGAGGTACACAACCACCAGAGCCGTTCCTGTTCAGGAACACAACAACCGTAGTCAGAAATTAGTATTCACTTTTTTTATGCAACAATGAAACCTGAACTAATATCTTAAACCATAGAAATGACATAATACTACTAATTCACTGTCTCAAATCAAGCACAGTAAACAAAACGTGTATACGTTAGTTCATACATTATACATAACATTTATATTATTTTGGTAACACTTTACAATAAGTTCTCATTTGTTAACATTAATGCATTAGTTAACATTAATTAAATATGAGCAATATATTATTTGAGCTTTTATTTATGTTCATTTATAAAAATACAATTGTTGATTGTTCTTTCCATGTTAGTTCAGAGTGCATTAACTAATGTAGACAGATACTTTTGATTTTAAAAATGTATTAGTAAGAATGTAGTAAATGTAATGTAGAAATTAACATTAATTAGGAGTAGCTAAATTTCCATCCACCTATTTTTTTGTGCATTTTGGGATATCGCAATAAAAAATACTGGATGAAAACGGCAAGATGGGCATAAAAAAAAAACTGTAAAGTAAAAAAGATTCTGATAAGACATCCGCATAAACTATGATGGAAACATTTACTAAATAAATCCCTCCAACAAAAAAAACTGCCTCAACAGTGGATGTGATTGGATAACTGGACTAACCAACTGAAAAATGTAATTGCACAGCATATCAAATGTTGGTTTGATCAATCTGACATGCCTTAGCCAAAGCCAGTCATCAAAATGATTTGGATTAATTCCCTCTAAGCATCTCACATGATTGCATTTTCAAATACCAGGCATGTGAACGCAAACCAACATTTCGTCCGTGCACTCTGAAATGCAAGTCATTTATGATGTAGGAAAAAATAGATTGTGGCGATTGCAGCAACTTCCATTTTTATTACAGATATTTTACACCAATTTCCCATGAAGTGACCATTTTGTTTTCCTGAACATGGGATGGTGCTTTATTTGTAAATGTTTTATGTTAATCGCAAACGTTTTAGTACATTTTTAAAACTTTGGATAGTAACATAAATCAAGAAGCATTGTTAGTTCATGGTAACTAATGTTAAATTAATCATTATTGTAAAGAGTTACCATTATATGTTTTAATAGTTCACCCAGAAATCTAAATTCTTCAGCCTTTTTCAAACCTGTATGACTTAATTTCTTCAGTAGAATACAAAGGAGTTATTCCTAAAGAGCGATCATGGCTGTAAAGCAGACTGTTCCTTACATATAGCTATTGATGATATTATTTTTATTTTGGACAAACTATTCCTTTAATCACCAATACTAATAATGCTTACCCTGAAAGTAGTCCGACTTTCCATCCATAAATATGTAGTTGACCAGGATAACGCTAAAGATGCTTGCCCAGAGGTGTAAATCACTGAATATGAGAACGAATCCAACATCCTTGGGAGAAACAGAAAGGACGCGTGTCATACGACAGAACTGAGTAACAGAAACCAACTTAAGTTATTTTTGAGAGAGTAACTTACATAAAAAGCATTGAACAAGATCAGTAGCGGTATCTGCAGCATGCACACCTGAACTGCAATGCAGCTCCCACTTCCAGGCTAGATGATAAACATAACCATATTAGAGGCAGATCCAGATCATATATTGAAAACAGTCAAGTACACATTTTTGTAAGAGTTGTAACCTGAGACTGATGTTGTTTTGAAGAGCAAACTGGATCCCATTGACTATCTCAGGAAGCTCAGGAACCATGGCCAAGACAGTAACTCCAATAAAATACTGTAACACAATATATTTGTGATATAAATGAATATTTAAGCTTGGATACAGAGTAAGAACAAGACCTATAGGCTATTTATAAAAAGTTTTGGTTTTGGTGTCTACTAAAACAGGTTTTCGTGTTTGAATGTTCAAAAAACTCATTATTTTAAATAGTTGCAGCACCTCTCTTCCAAGTATGTCTGTAATGCGGTTTAGTTCCGGTCTCTATGAAGCCCCTCCTTACAAAAAGTACAATGTGCTCTGATTGGTCGGCTGGACTAGCGAGTTGTTATTAGTTAACCACTTGTTTTGGAAATTTAACCGTAAGTTCATTACACTACTAAAGCAACTCGACCCGGACTCGATTCCTTTGGTGAGAGTTATTTAAACAAAGAATATTGTGACGTGAGCCTACCTGGAAGAAAACTCAAGACTACAATCGAGGTATTTAGGAAATTTAGAAACAGTGCTTACGGATTTAGAGATAAACTCCCTTTGGAGTTGACTTTGTGACTTTGCAGACTTTTTCATGCTCAAACAGCAACATTACAAAAGAAAGTTGAAAATGTAAGAAAAAAAAATTATAAATTGGATTAAAAAAAATAAACATTAAAAATAAAATTTAATATACATGTTTGTACCTGTGAGACACTGGAGTTGGAGAGGATCGGTTTGATGTTTTCAGTGCTGAGATCAGCACAAGCTGCCATCAATATCGTAGCCAAAATGAGCACCACTAGAGCTCTCCTTCTAGACCAGTGAACCACTGCACCATGGTCACTTATAACTAACACACACACACACAACACACACACACACACACACACACACACACACACACACACACACACACACACACACACACCACACACAAGTCACGTCAAGTCTTTATTTTGCCAGAACAACCCACATCGCCTGGAATTCATTTTGGTGAATTGGCTCACACAAGACAATGCAACATAACATATACAATAAAAACATTAAATCTAAATAGAGAACAAATACATAGATACTGCTAATAAATACTAAAAAAATTTATCAGACAAAGTGCTAGTGCGTTTAATGACCCTAAGAAGAAGTAGGGCATAGCTGTGTCTGTGTAAGTAAAGTAGATAGAGATTGTTGTTGTGAGTTGAGAGCTCTCACAGCCTGCGGGTAAATACTATTAGAAAAACGTGTGGTTCTGGATCTTATGCTTCCTAACCTTCTGCCTGATGGTAGAGGGATGAAAAGGGAATTAGCAGGGTGTGATGAATCCTTGAGTATTTTCATACCAGTTTTGAGTAGGCGGATGTTATAAATGTCACAGATCTTTGGGAGGTCCAACCCAATTATTCTTGACGCAGTGCTAACTGTTCAATGCAGACTTGTCCTCTGCCGAGCAGCTACCCCACCATACAGTGATCGAGAAAGTGAGAATGCTCTCTATCACAGCTCTGTAAAAGTGAAGCATTCCAGCCTTGGACACTTTAAATTTCCTAAGTTGTCTCAAAAAGAAAAGTCGCTGCTGAGCTTTTTTAACAATCTGGCTGACATTTAGGTTACGTTTGAGACTGGAGGATATAATGGTCCCAAGGAACCTGAAACTTTCCACCCACTCTACAGTTTTGTCCTTGATGGCCAGGGGCTGGAGCGACTTAATATTTTTGCTCCTAAAATCAACAACCATCTCCTTAGTTTTAGAGATGTTAAGGGACAAGTTGTTAATTGTGCACCACTCAGCCAGCAAGGCCACTTCTGTTCTGTAGGCCGATTCATCATCGTTAGTAATGAGGCCTACCACAGTGGTATCGTCTGCAAATTTAAAAATTTTGACTGAGTCATGGTGAGAAAAACATTCATTAGTGTAAAATGAGTATAAAAGGGGAGACAGAACACACCCCTGGGGGGCGCCAATGCTGGTGGACATTGGTTTTGACAAAAGGTCATTAACCCTAACCACTTGAGATCTATCAATTAAAAAGTCTAGAATCCACTTACATATGGACTCCTTAACCCCCAACCCCAGGATTTTGTCACACAATCTCATTGGTATAATATTATTAAAAGCAGACCTAAAATCAATAAACACAACTGTGCATAAGTAGCTGGCCCCTCCAAATGTTGAAGAATACTGTGAGTACAAAGAGAAACTGCATCTTCAACAGACCTGTTCTCCCTATATGCGAATGGATGAGGATCAAGTGACGTAGCTGAGAGATGATTAGCCACTAATCGCTCAAAAACTTTCATGATAACAGAGGTTAGGGCCACTGGTCTCACAGAGAGATTAGGACATTAAATAATAAAAGCACACACACCTACAAATGCATAACTCAAATGCAAAATCACAAATACACACCATGGCAGTGTCCGTCACTGACGTGGATATCATAAATATGCGAATGAGTCTTAAGGGTGAAGATCAGACCAATGAGATACGCAGCAGGTAACAGGACAGAGATAGTGTACACCAAAGGCCTGAAAGCAAACACAGGAAACATTTAAATGTTTTTATGCTGTAATAAATACTTTTGAATAATGACTGTTTACTTTTGTCTTTTTAGAGCTGCTTTATACCAGAATTTAATTCTGTTTGCATCACTAAATTATTTTTCTGTTTATCACTGTAAAGCTGCTCTGAAACAATCTGTTTTGTATAAAGCACTATATAAATAAAGATGATGACGACTGTTTAACAAGTGCGATTGGATACTCACTCGATATGACTCAAAAAAAGTGGTCGGTTGTTTTCGCTCTGTAGGAAAATATCACGGTCATATATTAAATACAGTGCTTTGCATCATATACATCCAGAAAATATGTCTAAATGGCCTGAATTATAGTAAGTAAACAACATACCAGGTCATAGTGGCAATTGTTACATATGAAGGGGTTTGTGGTGTTACCAGGTGTGTTGTTACAGCCCTCACATATAAAGTTTCCATAAGCTTTTGAAAAAAGCGTGGGGGCGAAAACACCTGTGGTCAAAAGGTAAAAGGTCAAAAAATAATTCATTCTACCTAAAAACAGTGAATTCTTGGTGGTTCTTTCACCTCCTACTGATATGAAGAGCAGGGCTGAGCTGACCCCTGCCGACCTGCTGTTGAACCTCTGCTCTCTGTGCTTGCAGCCCCCAATGACCATACAGATCCCCTAAAACACACTCACACAGAATGTAGCTGTTAGGGGAATTTTATAATGTACAACATGTATGTGTGGCTGATATCGGAGCAGAAGGGCTAGTGTGAGAATTCAGCATCACAGAAACACACATAAAAAAAGCACACTCGCTCTCACAGGTATGAAGAGGATGCAGCCCAGCAGGGTGCCGGTGAGAGCAGATTTGACAATCTCCGCATAGCACTTGTTTCCTGCGCGGTGACCCTGCAGCAAAGCTGTGATGTAGAAGGCCATCTCCGTAATCGAGCCGAACGTGGCGTTTACTACCGCTCCCACGGCAAAGTTACTCTGTGCGGAAATACTACAGAGAAAACAATGGGTTTCACACAGATTTTACATGAAAAAAGAAGAAAATACACTAAAATAAACAATATAATTAAAATATAAACTTGAATAGGTACATATAAACAGATTTAGGATTTAAATGTCACCTTGCTATCCCCATCCCAATGTAGTAAGACAATGGTATAATGGAGCTCACTGCTGTGGCAAACTTCACCTCTGAGCTCACAAAATAATTCTCTCTGTCCACATATCCGATCACCAGAGTGATGATAACCAGCGGCAACAGGTCTGAATATCGGTTTTAAAGATTTAAACATGTCCATAAATACTGCATATCATAAAGAAATCAACTTTTTATTTATTTGCAATGAAGCTTGCTAAAGGGATTTGTCAACAAAAGTAGTTCAGAGTTTATATACACTTTATTATATTTTCATATTATATTATATTTAATTATTCTCATCATTACCCTTTCCCGCCCTGTATGTCTCATAAACCAATTATGACTTATGAGAGTGGTTTAAAATCAGGCATAGACATGAAGGATACTGACAGCAAACACATTGATCCCATCCACAGTGTATTTGTAGTAGTACCAGTTGAAGGCACGGTAACAGCAAAGCAGAACTCTGGTCTCGCAACCTTGTGGCTAAAGAATAGTAGATGCAACAACTATTAGTAAAACAGTTAGTAAAATTATCATGTAAACAGTAGAATAGTACTCACCTTTTTCACAGTCCGAACTTTGACCTCTTCTGGTGGCATGAGCAGGATGATGCTCAAGGTCCTGGCGTTCATCTTTGACACAGGGATGGTGAACACCATCATCCAGGACAGGAAGACGGCCAGGGAATGAACCACAGCCAGCAGGGGATATCCCAGCATCAGCCAAACATAAGTACTCAACCGATACTAAGAAGAAAACATTGAGATAACCATATAGAATTCTTACTTTTTGTTGTACTTTTAGTTTGTAGTAGTCCTCATGGGCTTCAAACTAACAACCTTCTGGTTAACAATCCTAAACTTTACCAGTGATCCACTAAACCCCAAGCATGATTTACAGTATAACAATGACCTATCAGCTAGGCCCGGTTTACACCTGGTTTTAAGATGCATTTTAGTCGATCGGAGCGATTTAGGGCTCTTTTATCCACTTCTGTCCTGATTTCTTCGAGGGAAGGGTAAATGTACACGCTTTTTCAGATCTCTCAATCTAGTGGACAACATAAGTTCACGCAATGTACATAAATCCAGACAATTTTGTCTTTACAAATCTTTTACTATGCAGTGACCTTTAATTTGGAGCAAGAGAACTGGGGAAGTGACTATTGCGTCAGAGCTGTATTACTTTGGTCCGTTTTCAGTTTGAGATCTCTTACCCAGAACATAACCTGCCCCGGAGCAGGTTAGCCATGGAGAGCAAGGTTACAATGGCGATGAACACTGCTTAAGGCCAAGCCCCTTTCATGGTGCCTTAAACCCAGGGTTGGTACAAACTAAACTGAAACATACCTAGTTATCCACCTAAATCAGCCTCAGGTAAACTGAGCCCTAAATACACTTTTTAAAACTGACAGTCTCACCCAGTAACGCGTCTGCTTGGGGGGCAGCGTAGGCACAGGGATTTCTGTGGTGAACACAGGAGCGGAGCGCAGCAAAGGCGTAGATTCTTTCACCTCCAAAGACTCCTTTACTTCATCCACTTCCTCTGGAATGGCCTCACAGTGAGGGAATTTCAAACAACATTTCCTAAGCAGGCTGCTGCTCTGAAAGAAAAATGAAAATGTGCAGTCAGACAAGAGACTTCACATTTAGATTTGAAAGGAGTGCAGTTGCAAATATATCAGTGAAAATGGATTAATAGCATTCTTAATTAATTATAACACGGAAAACATGAAGACCGCAGAGTCTGGAATGAATGTCATGTGCCATGCTACAGAGTACAGACATAAGATTAGTTTATTTAACTGGCCTTTGCTAAATGATTTAATGGTGACAACAAAAAAACATTAACAGGCTACATATATGCTTTTGAGGAACCTTCCGCTGATACATTTTGCTCTTACTTTCTGCAATGCCTTTCCAAATGGCCATAAGAAATAACAAGACAGGTCCAAACAGAGTTTTCCTATCACAAAATATGAGAGAACAGATTCAAGTGAGAATAAAGTGTCAAAATGCAACCGAAATGGACTATTAACAAAAATAAATGACAAATGAACCCTGGCATACCATATGGGATCCCAGCAATGGTACAAAACATCAGCAGACTAACCAAGAAGTAAAACAAAGAGATCCACCAGCCAAAGAGCAATACATATACTACATTTCCAAAAGTAACCAGTGATCCTAGAAGCAAAGGAGATCAAAAACATTAGTTAATCAATAGACTACAGTCTTTTATACATTCAAAAATCACACTTAAAATTAATGGGATGCCATAGGATAAATGATAAAATATTAAACCATAAGGCATCTGTAAAGATCTTTCTCAGTCATTTATGTTTAAATTACTATTAACCAATTGGTCACAAAAACATATTTTTGAGGAAAGTTGTTTTTTTCTTTAAAAGTGTGCTTTTATAGTTTAATATCTTTTGCAATGACACATATTTTCAAGGGTGGCTTGCATGTCCAAGAATTGTTGGGGTTTATATTTTTCTCATTGATTTTTTCTAACCTGAATTATGTTTGATATAGTTGAGCTCTGAATAAAGCTCCTTAACTACATCAGATCTGTCCTCAATGGGCCGCTCGGTTACATGACTCTTCCATTTTCTGAAACCAAACTGGCATACAAACATAATAAATTTCCTCCAGTTATTGCATGGATTTGCACCCTTATTCTGTATTTTTTTTCCACTCTAGAAACATCCCTGACTATAAAACAGGAATATTTCATGAGCACTCATATTTACACACCTTGTAGTTGTTGGCAAGTTTATGTGCCTCCACCTCATTTTCTGCTCGGATGGTGGTTCTGACGCTCGTTTCCTGCCAAACGTCATCCGGGCATCGTGAATGCAGAGAATGCCCTGAAAAGTGATCATTTTTGGAGAAAGATCTGCAACAATCCTTTGGAAAAAATGGCTGATTGCTTTTTCATTGCTAGTATTTTATGCATGCTAAAAACACACAAACTATATTTTCACACATTTTGCATAACCTTATAATACAAAATTGTAAATATGTAATTCGGAAATTTTGTACATATTTGTAAATATGTAAATAATTCAAATAAAATTTAAAAAATCATTTCTACCCAATAAATATTCAAATTGTTCGAAGCTTATTTCACTCTGTTTAATAACACTTTCCTACAAACAAGTGATAAAATACTATTTTTGAGACTAAGTCTGACTATGTGAATATACTCACTGTGGGTAGAGAGGCATTTCGGGGTGTAGTGTCCTAAATACTGGGAGGTGCAGGGGGAAGGAGTATCTGGGATCTCAAGATATGCTCCGGCTACACACAGTCTGTCACACTGGGAGCTACAGCGGCGACCTTTGGGTTCATGGTCCCAGAGGGGCTCTAAAGGTCATAAAGAGAAAGAAATCAATGTCTCAGTGGATTTAGAGGTTTCTCATGGTCATCTGATGACTTGGTCGAGTCCCCGACCAGTCAGTGTGGAACTAACAAAAGACTCCTGATGGTCACATGAACTAGTTTCTAATATAACATTAGTAAAGCGACTGTGTCTGGTGGCATTGCTAATTGATATCATGGCATAAGTTTAAATTTTAAATAATTTTTTTTTTTACAGTTACTACCATATTTCAACCCAAGAAGTAAAATATTACTTATGGGCCAATTAGCTTTAATCAATTTCATATTAAAAAATGAAATATATGTTTAGAAGTTCAAAGGTCACATTACTTCAGCATTTAAGAATTAACCAAACATCAAATGCTCACAAATAATTTCAAAGACATACAGAAACTGGTTAGGCTACAATCTTTATTTTCAGATGTGAGAAATGCAGTGATGGGAAATTGCCTTTACATTTGTGACAGATTAAAAACCAACAAACAAACAAACATCTGCACATCTGATGTTTTTACGTGCCGATTTAACTTTGAATCTACAGTAGATAGAAACAGGTAGGTTGAAACAGGTGAAATTAGTCTCCTTACAGGTGTGACACATTCCCAAAATTCCCCAACAAATCAATTTTTTCTTCTTTGTCAAAATATCTACAATCAATAACGGATCATACTTAAAACCTCCAAAAGTAATCGAATGAATTTTTCTAAATAGTTTAGGAAAACCACTGGTACCAAAACAAACAAACAAAGCAGACAAACAGAGAAAACTAGCTTAAAAACGGTCCTAATGAATGCCTAATGAGAGAAAAAGTCTCCGAGCTTCTTAATAATCATAAGATGACTGTAATACTCGCCTGAACTCTCAGTGGACCGTCGCCTCCGACTATCCACATCAGCGGACATCGTGTGTTTGGTGTTGTGAGCCATCCTGCTTCAGTCTCGCGCCTCTATGGTCAGATCACATCACACATCAGATCAGTTCATCTGATTCTGTAGCCACTCCCAGCGCTTCTCAGCACTGCCCTACTTTCCCTGTCTAAACATTTGGAATGAATTGTGTGATGCCACAAATAACATGCAGTATACTGCGACTACTACTACTACTACTAATAATAATAATACAAATAATAAAAGGTTTCAGTGCCACATAAAAAATAAATGTAACCATTACGAGAGTAAAGTCTCCTTTGAGTCATAATATTTTGAGAATAAAATTATACAACGATTAATGTCGTAGTATTTTAGGTAATATAGGTTTTTCATATTATACAGTTAGGGATTTTTTTTCTGAAGGTGAAATTATCACTCCAGAATGTGGCAATGTATTACTGTTCTTATGAGTGTCATTGAATCGTTTACTTAGCCTATTTTTTCAAAAACACATTAATTTTCTTATTGAACGATGGTATAAGCAAATAGCCTATCACACTTACAAACAGAACGCTCCTGTTCAATCTTTTTTTTAGAGTGAATAAAATACAAATATTAGCTCATATAAGTTTGTTCTGATTTCACTGGCTTGAGAATGAACAGACACAATTGTGGAAAAAAAATTGTGTTGATTTGTATATAAACTATGTACAAATATGACCACTCTTTTAAAACACTACCGGCTCACCAGATGCTTAAAGGTTATTATGATTCAGGTTTATACTCTTTTTCGTAAGTATCTGTGAGTACAGGAATAATGAGAGAAAGAAATATCTTTCTTTCTTTATGTACTACTTTCTTTATGTACTACTAAATAGTCTTATGTAGTAGAGATGCGCTATTTATCTGCAAAATAAAAAAATATACTCTCAGTGACATGAAATGTATTTAATAACTAAACATAATTTCCTCTTTTCAAATGTATAATGAAAATAACCTGGAAGCATTCAACACTTTATAATCTGAATCCTTTTATTTTACTGTTTCAGTACATTTTATTAATTAATGGTGTGTCAATATTAAAATATATACAATAGAACAAAACTTTGGCAGAAAAAAAACAAAGATACACACAAACACATGAAAATACTGACATAAAAGAGTATTGATGAGGACAGACTGGCTCTCATGAGGGAATAACAGCAACAATGATGGGGAAAAACATATCATCGCAGTCACAGAGCACAAGCATCTTCATTAAACACTTTCTATTAACATACATTCTTGAAGGACAGCTTCAAATTGTCAGAAAAATGCTGCACAGCTGCTTTTTTTGTTAATATTTCCACTGATAACAATCTAGGCAAAACAAGATAAAATATAAAAAGCGTCAATGAGCTTAACTCAAACAAAATTCTGTATGTGTATGAAGCAAAATTACTCAAACGGATGTAGGAAACATAAAAAAAAAATGTGATCTAAAGTATGTACAGTTTGAAATAATATAAAATAAAACTGGTGGAAGAAAAAAAAATCGAAAATACAAAAATATTTTTGTAATAGCACTGTACAGAAATATTTGTCAATGGAAACAGAATCTTACATATCCATTGGCATTTTGAGCTACAATTTTAAAACATTTTTAAACAAACAAAAAAAAATGACCTTTATTTTCTCTTACTCTTTGAGTGAGAGGTGGACTTGTTTGTAATTGCGCCAGGCAATTTTTTTCAAAACAATAATAGCTATGAATAGATTCTCTTTTTCTGAAGAAATAGCAGTCAGTTACTTTTCTTTATGTCTATAAATGTGTAGACTAATGTAATTGTGAGATTTTCAAACAGATACAATATAGACTTTTTTTTTTCAGAACAATGTGTTGGTTGGTTTTAAAAATACTTTTCCCCATCTCAATGTAATATCGGAGGACAGTTTTTAAATAAGCCATTTGTTCACCGATTCCCCAAAAAGTGTAAACACTGTATGTTTGTTTGAACATGCTGACACAGCAACATTGGCTTAACCAATGGAGTATTTTCACTGACTAATGGCTGACAAGGAAAACGGTTTGATAATTTTTACCAAAATTGGATCAGATGATTGCTGGACACCTCAAAAACGCTGATGCAAATTCAACAATTTTGACCCAAAATTAGATGAGAAGCTGTATCTTGGCAATACTTCGATCTATCGAAAATGTACACTTGGTACAATAATCTGAGGACAAATGCCAAATTTGGTTACAGTGTCACCAACAGGTCAAGTGATCTGAAAATTCTATTTTTGAACATGCCAACACAGCAACACGGGCTTAACCAATGCCGTGTGTTTTAGGTGGGATATCTGTTTAAAGTGACCAATGAGAGACAGAGAAACCTATTTGAAAATAGTCTTTTTTGTGTGATTCCGCCTGGTGACTCCAGTGCTGCAGAAATTACACACCAAAGACCAAGATCTGAATTATGCTGCATTTTTGAATAAAGCCCCATGACACACTAACCTGTTTCCAAACATATTACCCCACTTGGTAATCTAAACAATATGAATTGCAACCATAAAAGTGCAGAATCACAAGCAGGATGTTATGAAATCCACACTGAAGACACACATATCTTTTTAATAATGTCTCATAGATCCAGTTCAAATTCATAATATCATGAGGGTTGCATAAAAAAGCATAATCCTTTAGAAAAGCGGAGCTGACACAGCAGTTCACTCCTGCTCCAGGTTCATTGTTTGGCATGGTATCCAGCACCTTTAGCTTTTATGCACAATATGAGCACCAACAACTCCAAGACTTAAAAATCCGAGTCAGCATCCAATAGCTCAGCCTCCATTAAATTGGTTCTGGAATGTATTGGTACACCCCTCCTGCAATCTGCCTGTGGCACAAAGGCAGTCCTGCCAGCATCCATCATAGAAGGCTCCTGCCCAAAGTGCCGGAAAACTCCATTAGGTCGCCATGATGATTGCTGGAAGCAGTCTTGCACACTATCTCTTAAAGTCAGGGGATTGGCAAGGGGGAGACTGGAGGGTTTATTGTGTAAGTATCCCAACCCGCTGTACCTCTCCTGGTAAGGAAGAGGACATGAAGGCCTGAATTCTGGGAAGGCTCCAGGTAGCATATCCTGTTCCTCCTGCTGCTGTCGCTGCTGCTCCCACAGGTTTGCCACCAGACTCCGATGACTGGGAAGTTTTGGAAGGCGCGGCACTGCACTGGAGCCAAACTCTCTCCGGTGGTAGGCAGGATTCCCTTCGTCCGCTGCAGGTCCCATTGGCCGTATTTCCTTTCTTCTTCCTTTTTTCTTCTTCTTCTTTCTTTTCATCATTTCAGGAGAAATTTCTGCTTCAACCATCCAAAGTTTGTTCCTTCCTTCTGGAGGTGGAACTGCAGGGAAAAATGCTATTAATTATTGTAGTAAATATAATAAATATTACACAGTATACAGTGTAGTAACAATTTTTTTTCATACTATGGAAGTCAATGTTCTCGGTTACCCACATTATTCAAAATATCATACCGATTTGGAACAACTTGAGGGTGAGTAAATGATGACAGAAATTTCATTTTTGGGTGAAGTATCCCTTTAACTATTGATTATATATAAATCAATTATTATTTAAGAACTAGAGCACTAACCTGGCGTTCCAGTGGGTGTTACTGAGATATCCTGCGGTAAAATTGCCCCTCTTCTAGCCACCATCTTGGTCACATGTTGGGCCCATGCAGAAGACATTTCCATCGATGGTTCATTCAGGTCAAAGTTGATACCCGCTGAAAGGGTTTCAGAAAATCTGATGTTATTTATTAGGGTTATATGGGTGGCAAAACCATTTTCAGATGTTACTGGTTGACAGTTTGTGGAGTGTCTTTTAGCTTTCAATATTCTAACATACTCCTAAAAGTTGACAAAATGATCTTTAGCATGTAGGAGGTGCTTACCCACAGGTCCCTCATGAGAAACGGTGTGCATGCTGAAGGACAGCTCTTTCTCCGGATCCTTCTGCAGTTCTTTTCGCTTTGAGAATGCCTTGGCAATCATTTTACTCTTCTTAATGCGTTTCGGCTCATCATCACTTCGTCCAAGGATTCTTGGAATTGAGATAAAATAGTTCATATTAGACTTATTATAACATTCAAAATATTATATAAAAAATTATTTGTATGTTTGTTATTGTTACATACCTGAACCAGGTACGTTTCCAAATAAGGATTGTGGCCTTCGTCCAAACCCATGTGCTCATTGCAATGCCTGTGCCGAACATTGAGAAGAGGTTGATCTTCTCTACCAGAAGACTTGGCCTGTTCTTGATGGCACACTCTGGGATTGGCTTGTTTGTTTGGTGAGCTATGGTGACATTAGCCTCACATCTGTATAAAAAAACACATTTGTTATATGACAGCACTAGTAGTTCTCTACAGTATCACAGCCACAGAACACTGTATGATAGTTCCTGTAGGTGTATTATAAAAAAAGAGGACTCACAGTACATATTCTCTGAAGCTTTTTTCCCACTCTGCTTGATTGAAAAAGTCATAGAAATGGCAACCGAAAGTGATTAAAACAAAACCAAAGGCCAAGAATCCAAATATACCTGAAAAATGAAAAAAATTGCAATTTGTCATATAGATAGATGGAATAATTAAATAAATAGCATAATTATATTACGATAGCCGGAGTATAATTACTTACCTCTTTTACTGACATTTGTATTGTCATAATTTGGTGTGCTTTTCATTTTGTTTATGATGAAACCATTACATGCTGTGTGATGTGCTAAGAATTTCAAGAGGAAACCCAAACTTACCAAGCCTCAGCATGGTTTCATTGATTTTACTAGCAGCTTTTTCACTGAGTAACCCCGGGTGGTTACTCTTAATGGAAAACAATGTCATAACCCCTGGAAAATGAGATTATGGTATCAATCCACATAGATGAATACATCTAGGTAAATCTTTTTATGGCATGTCCAATTGTCAAACAGAATGAAAATATATTTCTCACACCTCGTATCAGGAAATAGCCGCCAACGACAAGGACCACGCCGATAGGAGCCAGAACAAAACCTGCCCGGTATTTATAGTTCTTGTAGCCGACAAAGCAAATGCCGCTAACTGAATCTCCATCCACCTGTGGATTATTTCAAAGTTTCATATATTCAAAATAATCAATGTGAATATGCTGATATTAACCGTGCAAAAAAAATAAGACAAGAGTAGCCTCACCTCTGCAATGGCCAGAATAGCAACTGTCAGTATGAAAGGAATAGACCATGTGACCAGGTGGAAATAGGAAGTTTTCCCATAAAGAGGCTGATGGGTGGTGCCCAGGGCTTTGAATGATGTGTGCCAGGCATAAGTCAGCATAACAAACCAAATGACACCAGACATAAGAGAGTAATACACAATGACAAAGATAATCACACATGACAGCGTCTCGGTGGACCTAGAGAAAAATAAGCCATGGAAAATGGGTATTATTCATACAGAAATATTTGGTAAGTTATAATTATATTGCTATTATTGTTCGTTCCAATTACTTTTCTTGGCTATCAAATGTTCCTGACATTCAATGTTTGTAATATGCAGCGTAACTCAAATTTCCTGCAATCCAATCTTTTGGAAGGTGGATTTTCCGCTGGCTTCATACTTACGTTGGCTCTCCAAGCCGCATAGTATCGTCGCTTTTGCACACAATCTCCTTGCGGGCTCCATCCATGAACTGAGCGAGCCACCCAATACTTCCGATAAAGAAACACGCGTTGACATAGAAGAGGATCACAGCGGGGTAACGGTTGGAATTCTTCCAGTCAGCGAGAAATGTAGCCTGTGGGAAATTGTAAGCAGGAATAACATTCAAAATTAAAGACTATACCCCAAACGTGAGCTGATTTCTGTCAAAATACTGCACACCAGGAAGTCAGCCAGTTTGAGATTACGGAGACCCGTCTTCGCCGGTTCACCTACCAGTGTGAAGAAGGTACATAGGAGAGTGAGTGAGCCGAAGATGGCGATGTAGCCATGCATGTCCGAGTGCTCGTTTTCCGTGAACAGAGGATTGTTGCACTGGATCCCACAGCCTTCCACGTCCTTGTACCAACTTGCCTGGATGTCAGTTTTGACAAGGGGAGCCTCACACTGTCCTGATGTGTTGAATTTGATCTTCTGGACCTCATTCTGAAAGTCAAAAGTCAATTTGGTCACATCACAGGCAATTCAGACCATTTTGGGCGTACGCAAAAATGGATGACTTACCTGGCAACCCTTAGGGAACTGCTCCTTGTTTTCACACTTGAGGAAGTTGGGCCAGCCCCTCTCCCGCTCCACAATACTGCAAGGTTTGCGTGTAGCTTGGCACAGGTGTTGGCTGGGCAGTTCGACCTTTCCATTCTCACACTTTGGCATGTAAACGGCACACAGCAACGGCTGAATGACAGCCCAACAGCGAGGAGCATTTCTCAACCCTGGGCACAAGAGATTGAGAGATTAGACGTTAATTGTCTGAGAAAATAGTGTCTTAATTCTCATTAGCTGTCTGGTTAAGATCCTGATGGTTTGTCAAAGTAAAATTTATATAAATAAATCAGGATATTTAGTTAAGTTCAAATTAAGTATGTCAATTGGCAATGAACTTTCAGGAACAATACTAAGAACTTTGGGATTAAGGTGTGAATGTGACAGGGAAGGGGTAGATTGGTCATTATGGGGTACTTGAGAACAATTAAGAACAGGATGGAATTAATAACTAATGCAAAAGTCATCTAATGACTTTATGACAATGCTTGTACATGCTTTAAATGATCAAAATAAGTTAAGCAATTTTCCATTTTTTATATTTCCATAAGTTATACAAGATTCAACTACAAATCAGATTAGTATAAATTAAGTTAAAAAGACTTAAACATCCAAGTTGATTGTACTTTGCAGTTTTGTTTTTTTTACAGTGTGTAGACCTAACGTTATGCCAAAATCTTTATGGCAAAGTTAATAGTATTTATGTTCTGCAACCATTATGCAATAGGTTTCAAAACTGACATACAATCGAAAAACTTTAATCATGGCAATTTTATTTAAGTGTATAATAACTAAAATAACTTAATTAGCTTTAAAGGGGGGAAAAGGTTATTTCACTGCATGTATGCATTATATAATAAAACAGTAACTTACCAGACCACATGGCCAGTTTCTCAAAGGCTTCCTCCTGAGTTTCTGAGTCTTCAGCCAGAATTAGAGAAGTGTGTGTGTACGGCAAAGGTGAACCTAGGCACGTATTGTATTTTAGCACTTCGCAAGTTGTCGATTTCTTACAAAAGTCGTTGGATACCGTTTCATTCTGGTGCAAGATGACCGCGCGAGCGACCATAGAGGTGGCTGCCCAGATCCAAAGCATCCAAAAGCCTCCAACAATGGAGCAGAGGCGCCTGGAGGACATCTTGGGAGACGCAACAATGTATCGATGTTTCATCAAATGTTTCCAATTAAACTCTCGTTCTCCACTCGCGCGCAATGAACTTGAAGGTTTCAAACAAAGCCAAAGTGTGAAAATTTGCTAGATTCCTGATTCGACATTTCCCCCCGTTAAAAGAAATGTCTTTTCGTTCGATTCCAAAGTTTTTTATGCCTCTTTTCTCGCTCACATACTACTGAAAATCTCGTCATCATACAAATGCGGTGCGTAAAAGTACTAAACAAAAGAATCGTATTCAGCGCAAAGTTTAGCTCAGCTCCGTTTTTCCTTACTCTAAAATGTTGAAGAAACCAAATAGCGTTCACCATCCCCCACTTTTGTGATGGAGGAAAAAAAATGTTGCCTTGAAAAGTCTGGGACTGTAACTTGATCCCGGGGCTGCGCGCTCCGTCCCCCTCCAGCGCGTCCCCGCGCCCCCAAGTTTACAGCAAAACCAGAGTGCGAGAAATGTTATCAAAACTCATCTGCCCATCGGATGGAGATACTAAATCCAGTGATAATCAAATATCTTTCACTTTCACAAGAATCTTTTTTTGGTCTAGTCTCTGGTATGCACACGGAGAATAACAAAAATTTCTGCTCCCCTCCCATCCCCCTCATGCTGGGGAAAAGCAACCCATGCCAGCTATACAGAATATTTACATGCTTTACTCATCCCCTCCCTCATGTCAGATATGATCATTTTTACTTATCTTACTTTTCATCCCTTTGTTCTAGCTACATGAGAAATAAAGAATGAGAATAATTTTGAGAGTACCCTGTAAGTGGTAGGCTATCAAAAAAAAGTTGATTTATTAAATAACATAGATAAATCACTGTAAAAAGAAAAGCTGCCTTAAATTTTTAAGTAGTCAACTATGATATTTAAGCCATTTCAACTCAAATTACATTACACTGACTTGTAGAGTTGAATCTTGTATAAATTGTAAAAAAGTTGAAAACTTATTTTGATGAGTTAAATATGTAAAACATTAGTTGATCAACTTATTGATCATATTTTATTTAGTGTATGTTTATATACGTTTTTTTACTAAATATCTCTTATAATTGTTTAATTAATATTTTTTGTTATTTTGCCTTGTTATTTATGTCATAAATAGCCATAATTATGACATAAAAGTCTAAATTTTATATCACAATAAAAAAATGTATGGCTAAGTGGCTAATAACTTTGGTATTTTAACAACTTCAACTTTTCATCTCAAAATTTTGTCCTTATGATTTACAAAGCATGATTTTTTTATTTTTTTTTTGGTAAGTGGTGGAAAGGGGCTTTCATTGATGAGAGAGGAACAGGATGTATAGTGAAGAACGCAATGAACAGGATAGACAAATTAAACTAACGCACAATATATGACATAGACAGTCATACAAAATGTACTTTAAACACTTTCACTTGGAGTGTCAATAGTGAAATCTTGAATTGTAGACTAAAAACAACAACAAAAACAGGACTTTTATGTTGGTGATGTTTTTTCCCCCATCTTATTCCCATGGTTCCAATTTGGCCATTGCGATGGAAACTAAATGAAATTCTCAAGGGAGGAGAATAAACTTTGTGTAGTTTGGTGTATCAGATTTAGACGGCAGCACTTGTTGGTGTGGATGTGGTGGGTAAGCTATGCTGCATGTCCCTGCACAGGGCCTCCTTAAAAAGCACGTCTAACATGGCTGCTGTAGAATGAGTCAGAGAGAGGCACAGACCGGGGACCACACACAAACACACACTCAAGCTCCAAATGGGAGAGCCTGGCCCGAAAAGTCTACCTCCCTCTCTTTCTCTACACACACAGTTTATTGCTTTCCTCCTATACACTGACATAAAATACCTCTGCAGTGTTTTCACATTTCATGTTTCCCCCACTGGCCTTTAAACAACATTAACAAACTGAAGGTGTCTGCCACACTGTCTGTTTGGATTTCCAAATGAGTTTTGGATAAAAGCCTCATGAAATACCGGCTCTCGGCTGTTCTCAGTACGCTGCGCTCTGGGTTTCTCTGCTGAGAGCTCTACACCTGGTATGCATTTCCTACTATGTCTATGAATGCGTCTTTGTAACATGTGTTAGACTAAAACTGACCACCAATAAAATCCCTGAGCATCCATGTGCAACACCGGCTATTGAAACGGGGAATCAATTATGTGCTTTTTTATGTGCATATTTGCATCCTTATAACAGTGAATAATAATAATAATTAATATTGTTCAAATAAAATATAAATATTTATTAATTATAATAATAATTATAATACCGCCAATAACAATACTAATACAAAACAGAAAATTAAACTTTCATTTAGTTAAATATATTATATATATATATATATATATATATATATATATATATATATATATATATATATATATATATATATATATATATATATATATATATATGAGTATATACATTGTATATTCAACTTCAGATGTTCATGATATGAAAAATTTCCATACTGGAAAATTTTATGTGACACTCATAAAATATCCCAAAATAGTTTTATTGACCTATTGATCTTCAGTTCGCTTAAACAATATTTATACAAACATCTGATTCATAAAATATCATACAAATGACCTTATATCTGAAAATATGACTGCCTGTTCTTAAGCATAGTTTTTCTTATTCAAAAGCCAATCCAAGTCAGTCACTTCAGGCAGCAATGAGTTTTCTACAGAAACGCATATATATATATTTTTTTTCTTTTCTTTTTTTTTCTTTTCTTGCCAGTTTCAGCTCCAGGGGTCTGAGCGATGTAGTTGGTTGTAATTCTGTAGTTTAATTTGATCATGAATTTGATTAATAAGGATCTGAGAGAGGAGGATCCCAACCAGCTGAAAAAAAGAAGAAACAGGCTGTCAGTTCAAACTAAATCAAGATACTTAAAGATGCTTGAATATAGATTTATAGATGCTTAAATATAAATGCATAATGTAGCCTGTTTGAAATAAGACTAAATCTGTTCACCTTTGAGTCTGACTATTTAATTCTTCAACTTTTATTTCATTTTATAGTTGAGATTAAATCAATAGACAATTTAAAAAAAATGCTTGCACACTTATAATCTTTAAGCGAAATAACTTCCCCTCCCCCTTGCAGCAACATCTTTTCTCTTCTCTGATGATGCGTTTCTGTCATGAGGGCAGGACAATAACCTGGGCAGGACATCACAGCAATAGCAAACCAAAACCCATCCAATCAATTCCCGATGGAAAAAAAATCATGTCCGCCACCCTACATTTTTTTTCTTTTTCGAGAGGCCATTTTATTCATGTCACGATAGGGAAGAAAAGACTATAGCAACTTCCCTCTCATGCCAACTTTAAGCAGATTGCCCTCTAATCCCATATCAGGGGTTACCTGTGGGATGGCCAGGCCCAGTGCGATGCCTCCCAACAGAAACAGGTTACTGTGGATCCAGTTCACCACATTATCAATGCAGCCATTGGTATTGATGAAGGCACCAGCTGCAACATAATCTATCGCCTGCATCCCATGACCACACATGGTATTTATAACACTCTGATAAAACAGACAAAAGGCAAGGTGGTATTAGGAGGAGGGACATTAAATATATTATGAATATATTTATAATATTATAATTAAATTCAACAATATTATCAATAATATTTAAAATATTAATGATTTATAATTAATATATTTTAAATATTTATTATTTAATTATATTTTAATATATTCAAATGTAGTATATTATTGAATATATTAAAGTATATTATATATAATATATATATATATATATATATATATATATATATATATATATATATATATATATATTATATATATTATATATTTATATATATAATATTTAAAAGTACAATACTTTTTGGAGCCCAATTACAGAAACAATTTATTGTGTTTACATGTGTATATCCCTACAACTGTGAATAATAATAATGATAATAATAATTCCTTCTGTTGAATTAATTATATATCAATTATAATGCCTATAATAACAACATATATTTTTAAAAAAATAAAATATAAATATTTATTCTTAAAATATTAATATTATAATATGTATTTTAAAAAATATGTGTATTTTTAGTTACATTTAAATAAAACCACCACAGAATATATAGTATTATAATATTTAATATATGTATATCATTATATTTGAATATATTCAACATTTAAATATAGTATATTCCAAATCTCTTTTTGTTGGAGGCCCTTTCTCACCTCCACGTTGGAGAGCAGGCAGCAGGAGAAGGGTACAGAACAGCGCTCTCTGCTGGGGTTCTCTTTTGAACAATTGAAGTACATGTTCTGAGACCAATCCATGTAAGAGATCCCCCCGCAGCAGTTAAACTGATCATAAAACAAAACAGAACCATCATTACCAGCCATTACAAACTATTATTATATACACATATATACATTACCCTGACCTGTTTTTGTCCATAGTCGATGAGGTTCTGTAGGTCTAAATCATCCCTGTAATGCTTGATGGCACTGTCGACCATTTCTGTAACTTTGCCCCGTGCCTGTAAGGGATAACTTTTATTAAACATTTAACATTGTTTTTTTGGTCAGATTTATTAAAAGGGTAATTTAAAGAGCTGATTCTTTTGGTCAATTTGTTGTTGCTATATTTACCAAATGAATTGTCCATATCTGTTGAACACAAAAGAAGATATTTGAAAGAATGTTGGTAATCAAACAGTTGACGGCACCCATTGACATCCATAGTATTTTTTTGTCCTACTATGAAAGTCAATGGGTGCCATCAACTTTCTTATAACCAACATTCTTCTAAATATGTTCTTTTGTGTTGAGGGTAAGTAAATCCTTTTTGGGTGAACTATCCCTTATTACACTGAAAGGTGGCAGACACTAGAGGGCGCGTCGTGTCAACTAAAAACCCAGTGTTTTCGTGACAAGGGGTTTTGTTATTGCATGTCCAGACTGTTTATGCCTGTTCATACAAAGCCTTCACAAATACAGGCCCAGTTAATAGTACACTAAAATACTATACTTTAATCCGATGAATTAAAAGTAAATCAAACAAATAAAAGGTAACATTTTGATTTAAATGGAGTCAATTACTTGAGCAAATAAATCCCAAGTTTACATTAGCTCTAAATAATGGATATACTCAAGCTTGCTTTGTTGTAGCATTGGCATTAGCCTACTAATCTGATTCATGACGCTTTTGTACCTTGTCTGAGAAGACAAAACCCAGAACACCAGCCACTAGCTGCAGCAGAAAGATGATAGTCAAGATGATGCAGAACTGCAAGGGAATCAGAGTTTGCTATTAGGGGTTGCTTTGTATTTGACATTTTCTATGTAAAATGTATGTTGTTTGATACTGTATGTAGTTTTATCTCCACTAATGACCAACTTTGACCTGATTCAAAATGTACCAAGACTGATTCAAATTACACATATAATGTAGCCAAATTCTAATTCTCAAAATCATCTCAAAATGCCAAAGAAACTGTCCTGTCCTGATGGGACACTTTTGATCAGGCAGCTGGCTTTATTACTGACCGTCTGCAGTAAGCATATGTTCTCCCTCAGAGAACCCACACAGCCACAGAACGTGATGAAGAACATGACAACACCCACTATCATCAGTAACAGAGCAGGATCCACTGTCAGACAGGCCAGCACTGTCTCTGCTGAGCAAAACAGAGCAGACCAGATAGATATATATAGAAACAGTTTTTGTGGCATACTTACACTAAGGAGAGATAAATGTTATGTATAATACCGGTCAAACATTTGGAATAATTTAAGTAATTTGAAGTATTAGGCTGCATTTATTTGACAAAAGTACAGCTAAAGCAGTGTTATTGTGAAATATTATTATACTAAAAAAATAACTGTTTAACATGTAAGTGCCATTACTTCAGTCTTTAATTTTATATGATCATTCAAAAATATGCTGATTTGGTGCTCAATTATTATAAATTATTTTAGTGCTCAATTTTTATAATGAGTCTTATTATTAATGTTGGACACATCAATATCTATGTGGAAACCAAGATTATTATTTGTTTCAGAATTCTTTGATAAATTGAAAGTTCAAAAAAGTTAATTTATTTGAAATAAATCTTTTTAAAAAATCTTTAAAATGTCTTTACTTTAATTTTTGAACAATTTAATGTGTCCTTGCTGAAAAGTTCTTTTGAATGGTAGTGTATCACCCATAAAAAATATTAAGCAGCACAACTGTTTTTAACAAATAAATAATAAAATAAAATGAAATAAAACATTTAAAAATTTTATTTAAAAACATTAAATAAAAAATAATGTTACTTCAGCAGAAAATCAGCAAAATAGAACGATTTCTGAAGGATCATGTGACACTGAAGACTGAAAATTCAGCTTTGTCTTCAGGAATAACATTTTTAAATATATTAAAATAGACACCAGTTATTTAAATGTTTAATAATATTTCACAATTACTTTATTTTTCATCAAATAAATGCAGCCTTGGTGAGCATGAGAGACTTTTCTTTCAATAATTTCAAACTTTGACTGGTAGTGTATGTAATTTTATTTATAAAAGTTTCACTTTATCATTACTGGACACTTTCAATCATGGAATCAATTATTAATGGCTGACTTTCTACAATAGCACTAATTACATGGCTATAAGGGCATTTTTATACTTGTTAGATTAATCTAGTTTACGATATATCATTTGTAAGGTCCTTTTCCATAGCTTAGTTGCTGCTTCTACACCAAAAACTGCATATGTTAGCAGCATCACCATATAAAATAGCTGAAATGCCTAGGAGGAAATCTACATAAATAGATATCTGAGGATGTAAACACAGTAAAACAAGTAAACACACTTACCGTGTTTATCTATCCTGGAATAAACTCCAATAGATATCAGGACCAGTGCAATTATCTATAACAGAAAGATAAGGAGTGAGTCTGTATATTAAAACAGATGTTGTACAGAAATAGAATGGCATTCCTCTCCAGGGTGTGGCAGGATAACATCCTTATTCATCGGTTTTCCTAAATATAAAAGGATTTAAGAGTGTAAAATGCTTGACTAAATAAAGTAAAGACAAAAAAACACCTGACATTTCAGAGGGGAAAATGTAACCGGTTTTCACATACTTTTAGTGTATACAGCATCAGCATGTGTGAAAGTTCATGAGAAGAGAAGAGCAGAGGAAATTCTATATTAAGAATTGAAGTTTCAAGGTTCATTCACTCTTCTCACACAACTAAAGGTCCCAGTTTGTCTGACACAATGTAGCCCCCTTTCTCTGACACAGCTATCCGGTTACTACGAAACTCCACATAGAAAGCTGTGTAGACCGAGATCACTTCAAAGCCAGAAAAAAATCCTAGTCGTTGCCTGAAGGAGCTTTTTAATGCATTTGAAAAGTACTTAAATTGGTCTAACTCAAATTATTTAGGTTTATTCTTTATAATAATTAAGGTTAAATAATAATTTAATTTATGAAATAATAAAATAATAATTTTATAATAATTAAATAATAATTCAGAGCTCTGTATTATAAAAATATTATTGAAAATGAACTATTAAAATGCATTTCCATGCATCTTCATTTTTGTTTTAGTCATTCCAAGCCATAATCATTCAAAATATGTTCATTTTGTTTGTTATGTACGCATTATGCACTAAAAGGAAGGAAGCTCTCCGGGACACTGGTTGATCTAAGATGCTAGTTTGAACATTTGCTCATTTCCTGTAACACCCACAGACTGTAATAGGCCTACTGCATCACTTCTCACAAAGGTTTCACAAAGGTGAGAGCTTTAGCTTTCTTTTCTTAGTGCAGATTTCAGATTTTAGATCTTAGTGCTTTTCTACAATGCATTGAGACCCCGTAGAAACTGCTCAGTAGTATTATACTGCATTATATAAAAAAGTGAGTTGTTCTTGAGGCTTTCAGCATGAAATCTCCTTAGGTATTTGCATGTGCATATTTGCACCAGCAAGAATGCAGTGCACTCTTATAGCTAAAATCAACTGACTTCTACTTAAATCTACCGATTGCGTCCACTTACATTGTTAGAATGTTCTTGATGCCCTCCTGCAAATAACTAAAGTAATTATCCAAGACTGTTTTAAATATTGTGGGTGTCTGATTCTCCCTCTGAAGAGGCGATATTCATTTAGGTCTATTATTAACTAAATGCTACAGGGCAACAAATAAAAGAAGCATGGGGCCCCCACTCGTCCAAACACCCTGCATGGCTCTATCAGCATATGAATCAATGAGACCCGCTGCTTAGCAACAGCCTCAAGTTCAGAAAAGTTTGGGCAAGTAAACTGGCAGTATCAAGAACTTCACAAAAGAGGGTTTTGTTGATGAGGTCTAATATGAACTCATTATTATTCTAGCAAGATCTTATCACGCAGCAGGGGCAAAATGCAGACAGTTCTCTGAGTGTAACTCAGTACATCAAGTCAAGATCAAACAGGTTAGGCTGTTGTCATGAACTGTTCAGTATTTTTCAAAGTATTCAGAGATAGCCTGTGGTGCTGTAATACACATTGGTGTTGAGACATGCCCATGGGTGATGTTTTAAGAGTTTGTTCATACCTTAAGACCATGAATGGTCTGTCTTTAATACACATAAGTCAAGTTGCTTTTAAAACACTGACTTGATCATCATTCAGTCTGCAAGTAAACTAAGTACATAGGTTAGTAGATTAAAAGATTGATTGGTGTTTGTGCATGTAAAAGGGGGAGTTTCAAAAGTCATTTGGTAAAGCATTAATCATTAAACCTCATCATGTGAGAAGTTAAAAAAGCAGCTCTATTATGCAGTATTCTTTGGTCTTATAAAAACACAGTGTAAAAAAGGCAGGCTATTTTTTTATATTTTATACGATATAATATAATACAATATAATATAGTGTAAGTAAAAGTGAGCAGCACTTACCCAAAATAACATGTTAAATAAGAAAAGTAAATATTTCACCACTGGACTGACGAAAGTGAACTCCTCGTCTCTTTTGGATTTTGGCATGATTAAAGGTTTGATGTCTCTCACCTACAAACCTTCAGCGTTCGTGTAACCTTATCTATCTAGATTTTCATCCTGCTGAATCAAATCATCCACTCGACTTTTTCTAAAACGACTCGTCAAGTCTCTCGGTGTTTATTAAACATGCTAAAATCTAAAATCACAAGAACTCATCGCATTGAATCCGCGCTTGTTGTCTCAAAAGGCATTTCCTGATTTCGCTCTGAGAAATCAGCGGTCGCATGTGCGGTATAGAAGCACCAGTGGGCGTTTCCTATTTACTTTTCCAAAGAATCACCATGTGTGAGTGAGTTTGAATCTTTTTGAAGTTGAGATCAAGAAAACATATTCTATCAGCATTATGCCCACTCAATAAGCATAAGGTACTTTTTATTCTCCTGGTGGATTTAAATGGACCCCCATGAAACGCCCTCACAGGTTCAACCCACCTGGTGAAAACCCTGATATCTCACACTTCTGCAGATGTAAATGCATGCACAAATAATGCATTTTAGTAGTTGAAACGAGACAGAACAGAGTTAATTGTCATGGAATTGTCATGTCCCTGCACAATAATTAGCCTACAATACATTGTAATCAGAATTGCAATGCCATATTTCTGTGCAATAAAGGCTTGTACAGCTAACCATTAAAAAGCATTTCAAAACTCCTGGATGTGCAGCCTGTGAGTGACGTACTGTCATTTGACACTGCAGAGCTTCAGTGCATCTTTGTTTTATGTTTTCTTGTTTTTATGTACTAGACTCATAACTGAGCCTGATATTTGGGCTTTTAAACCTTGACATTTTCTCTAAAAGTAAGAAACAGCCATATTATATCCTTTTAATAGGCTACCCCAAAAGTGTAACATTATATTGAATGAAGCTCTAAGCTGAAGGTATGAATTAGGGTGGATAGCATCATCACCATCACTGACAGCTGTAGTGGGAAATAATACGATAATTTAACTAAAACTGTGATATCTGATGGTACTTTATGATTTTGATGTAGGCCTATTTGATTCATGATACAATAGGAATCAGATTTGCCTATACAGTCTATGTAATAGTTATAATGGTATAGTGTTAGGGGCAAGTTATGGACATTTTAAAAGTTCATTTTAAAACACTAATGAGAAACATACTGTGTATTTTATCGTTTATAATACATTGGTATTAACTTGTTGCTGCATAGTTGTTACACAAGAGGGCGCGCTTACATTGCAGTTGCGTCCTTAGGGAAAATATTTGTATTATTATTTGTATTTATTATAAAATAAGCTGTTTTTTAATCAAAATTACTTATAAAAACATTAATTACTTTTTTAACAATCTCTCTATAATCTGCCGGATATCAGGTATACAGAATTTATCTCCATTACCTGATAATGTTGCGTTAGTGAGGAGAACTACATGTCCCATGTGGCGTTTCCTGGTGCGTAGTGACGCATGATGTGACGTGGCACTTCTCTTATCAGTGCAGCACATGACGCAGCTGTCGTCGGCAGTTAAAGGGCTTTCACATGTTATACAGTAACAGGACTGTCGATGCTCGCATTCTTCTCAGCCCAGTTCTCCGACCTTGGGGTCATTTTCAGTACGGAGGCGGAGATAGGTAAGATGCTTAGACTTTTTTTCTCCTCCATAAAACTACAATAATTTAGCAAAGCTCGTTGGTTACACTATATCGTAACGTTACCTGCTTAACAGGTTTGTGGAGTCGTATGGTCGACCAGAACGAGGACATAAACTTACTTCGAAAATGTTTATTTTTGGTTGCCAGTTTGATCATAAAAGTGTGAGGGCTCAGAGTATGGTGGAAACACACGTACTGTTGAAACTCACTGTATGTTATTACATCATGACTTCATGGTCATATATGTAAACAATGACTTTCAACGATGGATTGCTGAAAGCAGCATTTAACTTAATGTGTGTAACGTTAGAAATAAAAGAAGTGTTTCTTTTTCGTCTTTGATCAGTCTCTAGACTTGTAAATCCTATTTATCCTGTGTGTGCATGAACATATGCACATATGCTATATTTGAAAGGCAAAAAGAGTTAAACATTTTACGTTATTGCTAAATTATTATAGTAGTATTATTAGTATTAATTATTATTTTATATTTTAGCTCATATGATACTTTACTAAACGCATTCAAAGTTGATTCTATACTTAGATCAATTCTATACATATAAAAAATGGAATAGTGACATCTTTATCCATTCTGTGAGCATTTCATGGACAAGTTAATGTCTACTGACAAACCAAATAAAATTAAGTTAAATTGATAAAAAGCACTTTATCATTTCATCTATTTTGTTTGCCAGTGCCAATATGAAACAATTAAGGAATAAGGAAAACAATAAGGACATTATTTGAAAGCATGATTTTTATTTATTTATTTATTTAGGTATTCAGCATTTGCTTTCCAATAAACACACTGTAGTGTCACCCCTTGAGCACAATTCTATAGCTTAATGAACTGTAAAACTGTCACCACGTTATTGTTTTTTTTATTTATATTTAAAAAGCATAGCTATAGCTCAGTATTTATGTTTACATTAAGTTGAGATGACACAATGTAATTTATTAGCAGCACTCAAACCTTATCCATTATCCATGCTGCCTTATCCATTTTGAAATGGAAAAGTTTCAAATCTTAAAAGATTCCCTTTTCAAAATGGATAAGGCAGCAGTTTTCATGGAATGACCCTTGAATGTCATGAGATCATCTTGTGTAGTGTGCAGGGTTTGTAATGTTTATATACTGCTTTGCCAACTTTGGCCTACTACACCAGCAAACATCAGTCATATCCAGCACGTTTTACTATGGCCTTGTAATTTGCAGTGGACTGTACTAAAAATGGACTGGATCCATGGAGGGGTTGTTATTGCTTAAGCTGTACACCGTGTCCTCAGGGCAGGTTGTGTGTTTTAGACACACTGGTGTATGGATTTAACCATGAAACCATATTACATTTCATATTACTGAAGGAAACAAAATGTTTTTGATTCTCTGAATGGATAAAAAAAAAAATCCTTTCAGATTTGATTATTAATAGTTAAAACATTTCAAAATGCACCTGCAGACTATTGTTCCAGTCATGAATTGTCATTGAGGATATCTATAAAATATTGTGCAAAAATCTTGTCTTATTCTCGTCAACCTAATCTCGTGTCTTGTCTCGTGAGAGAAGTGTCCTGTCACATCCCTAATAGTTTAATATGCGAAACTAATTTTCAGAGATTTATTTTTTATTTATTTTTTCCTGTAGGTTGCATGGTAGATCATCACTGTCATCTCTAACCGGCTGTGTAGACTAAAACTGGCTTTCATTCAGGATTATTTTGAGGGCTTGTAATTATACACCAGCACTGTTTGACCCCTGCAAGTCTCCAAATAAAAACAGGTGGGTTGCTAGTGTGTAATATATAATTTTTTGTTACCTAATAGCTGATCAACAGAACAAGCTTGAATAAAACCAGCATTGTGTGTGATAGTTTAAAGCCGATTCTTAACTTTTCTTTCTTCACAGAGTGCCATCTTTCCACTATTCATTGAAAACAGGAAGAGGAAGTAAAGCAAGAGCACGTTCTTTCTCAAGGCGTGACATGCCTGTGTTTCCACTGCTGCTATGGAGAACGTAACTGCTAGCGAGGAGCCGTCCGGTACATTGATGTACCGCGTGGAACGACCCGTGTTCAATGAAGGCTATATTGACTCAGAGCTTCTGCACAGGAAGAAGAGGACACCAAAGTCCTGTAGACGAAGAATAACTGAGCATCTCCGGTAAGGATATTTCAATATATTCTGCTTTCATGGTTACTGATGAAAAGTCTGTGTTTTGTAAGCTACAGTGGAGTCCAAAAGTCTGAGACCACATTGAGACATTTTCTGCAGTATTTCTAGGTCACTAATCATATAAGCAAATTTGTTATATTGATCATGTGGCACTTGGTACACATTATCAGATGTTCATCCACTGAAGCACAAGATGATCATTTTCATATCATGCCATGATCATCTTATTGTGATTTTCTCCACTGTATTTTATAACTTATAACTTATAATAATAATAATAATAATAATGGTATCAGATTCACGCCTTATCTCAACTTCAGAAAATCAGCTTGGGCTGATAAAACAACAGTCATGATGTATTCATTATTTGATCATATCCTCCATATAAGATTGCAGTACTACTAATATTACACAACAATAGTGACACATTACATTTGTTAAACCTGCCCGTCCCAGTCTGAGTTGGATGAATTGATGACTCCGTTTCAATGGACAAGGACAGACTATAATTAGGTTGTCATTCACTGATAATCTTGTTCACGTATATTAAAATACGGTGGATCAAAACGTCTCACATCTGATCTGATATCAAGGATACAAAATGTCTTTTAACCTTTTTCAGTGTTTGAATCTGCACATATTCAAATCACACAAATGAAAATTAAAAATGAAGATGATGTATTTGTACTATCCGCCATCTCTCCCTTATTTTTCAGCTGCTCGTCTGAGAAAGCCAAATCGGTTGCATTTAGTTTTTTTCCCATTTTAACATGGCTGCCATCATATCCACTAAAGGAATACCTGTTTGGGGACATCGTTTCTGGCATCAGCACAGGTGTAATGCAGCTACCTCAAGGTCAGATGTTATTGAAAACTGTTTTGTATTAAATATGAATAATTATATACAAATATTGTTTATAATTATAGTATGCTAGTTATGTTATTAATTTATCTAGTTTACTCTTATGCCATTGAGTTATTGATCACAGGGCAAGTTCATTTGATCATTTGCTTCTCTTTCTCACATTCAACAGGTCTTGCTTATGCGATGTTGGCAGCTGTTCCTCCAGTGTTTGGGTTATATTCGTCATTTTATCCCGTCCTATTATACACATTCTTTGGTACCTCCAGACATATATCAATAGGTGAGACTCAATGGCATGCATACCAAGGTTTTAATAACATGCTTGTGACTTTAAAAATAGTCTCAGCCTCAGTTGGACCACCCACAGTCGATTCATTGACCGTCAAATTGAAAGTGTTTCCTTGGTCTGGAAAGTTTTATTCTGATTAGTTAACTTTACATGGTGAATTTACGCAACATGACTTCATAGAGATTTTTGTGCAATGTTTTATCACACCTGTCCATTATTGTAGTATAAATGATTTTAGATAAACCTACCCCATACAGCACATTAAATCAATACAAACTGCATTTAGTCTAACAAGCTGCAATTTTGGGCTTTTTATTTATTTTATTTTTTTAAAAAGACTGTTGTGCAAAAGACTGCTGCTGCTACTTGAAAAGGGACATTCCTCTCAGTTTTGCTAAGTCAGTGTGATTAAGCAAAGCATTACTATCAGACTAAACAAGTGTACTTCAGTTGGATAAGATTTTAAAATCCTTAGACTGTTTATACTAGCATTGGGCTCTGATTTCAGTCTCCCGACTCTCATAAGAAGGAAAATAAAGTGTTATTTCTAAGAGCCTTATTTGTGGTGGTCCAGACGTCATTGCACTGTTTTATGGGTGGGTAGATGCCATGCGGTTTTTGTTTTTGTCTTGTTTCATGTGGGGATCTTCAAACCCTCAGAAATCCCTGTAGGATATTAGAAACACCACTGAGAAGATAGATCAAAGGTTCAAAAGGTTACCCAAACCAGAGTTGTTGCTTCACTATCTTGCTTTCTCAGCCCCGTGGTGTGAATCAAGAGCGAGAGAAATGGGCAACAGCCCAAATGTTTGGCAAGGTCCTGCTGCACAGAGGCATGCAGCCTCCTGTTTAAACAACACTCAAACTCTGTCCCTCTACAGTGTAAAACAGACCAAGTTGCAGAGGGCTTTATCTAGATGGAGAGCCATGGCATAGCTCACTTACGTAAATGCACTCGGAAATATTTGCTCACATGACAGTGGGGCTCCTGCTCCGTGACGACACTCGGCCATCTTACATTGTGTACCTTAGAGCAATTGCAACACTTGTTATTCTCTCACACAATGACACTTAAAATAGTACAATTATAATTAAATCTAGTCCAATCACACTTTTTAAGCAATGCATTTAACATAAAAAGTTTGTGAGGTTTGAAATAATCAAGCAATAGTTCAAAAGACTGTGTGTGTGTGTATATATGACTTTGAAGTTCTGCTAGTTAATTACACAAATATGTCATCCACACATAAGTTTTCTTTAAAACACAGTTTTATTAATGTTTTTCTTCAGGCACTTTTGCAGTAATCAGTCTTATGATTGGCGGGGTGGCTGTAAGAGAGGTCCCGGACTCCATGTTTGCAGTCAATGGGACCAACGCATCACAGGTTGTGGATTTTGACGCCCGTGATGCCAGAAGAGTGGAAGTAGTTGTAGCTCTGACAACCCTAGTAGGAATCATTCAGGTTGGCCACTTTCTCATCTTACCCACAGTTTTGAACATCACAAAGAGTGTAGAATCTAGTCATTTTATTTTTATTAAGGGTGAAGTGTGCAATTTCTGATATCGAAGAAAGAATTATTTAATTATTTTTGTCTTGAAATGCTAAATTCATCTTTATTTGTAATTTGATTGCCCCATTAGAACTGTAGTAGATCAAAACTAGTGCATTCTCAGTATCTGTGCTAGGAATGCAAGTAAATTCCTGCAACAGTCGTATGTTGCCGTTACAAAGCAGAATAACAGCATGTTTGTGATATCACCCCCGTATTTGTAGAAAAACCATCTGAAAAATATTCTAGTGCAATTCTCAGTCAATCTGCCCACATTATCAGCAAAAATGGCCAGCTTTATAAGGAAATACTTTGCAGGGTTTTTCCTGGCTCAAAATGAGGCGGAGGTGGTAAAATTGTAACACTAGGGGGGTCCGGGGGCATGCCCCCCCGGAAGAAAATTTTGTACATTTTAAAGATAAATTCATTAATCTGGTGCACTTTGAGTCACTCGAATCTGTTGTTAAAAATAAATAATAATCCACCGCCAACCACCCATATTCTTTGATTTAGATATCTGCATCTGATCATCACATTAAAATTATTCAATTAAGCATGATAATATGGTAACATATCACACAATTAACATTTATTTAAATTAAAAGTTCTTCTTTTGGCAAAATTACATTTTCTTTATAGCCTAAACAGAGGCTTTACTCCCTTTAAACTTATTGTCAATGTTTCATTTTTGAAAACACTCTTATCGGAATAATTTTTTGTACCTTTATAAAGGGCATTTTCCCCCTAATTTTATTTAATGTATGCTCTAAATTTCATTTAAAATTCTTACATTTTATCAATACAATAAATTAAAATAATAAGACACTAGGCTGTTACCAATCAAATTAAATAATTTACATTGACAAATTATAACTGTATTAAATGAGATTATTTTGAATATTTTTTGAATATACAAGGAATGTTGAAAAGAATGATACTTGAAACTAAACCGCCAGTAGGAGGGGGCAGGCGGCCGTCTGAATGAGCGAGTCATTGAGTCATTAATGTAAACTATTCGTTCAAATGGCTGATTGATTCAGAATGCGGCGGTTTAATAATGGGCAATTGAATCTTTGTCTCAAGCGATTAGTTCAAAACGCTGAATGATTCAGTAATGAATCATGGATTAGAGTTGCTGTGAGACGCGATATGGTTCTGTTGTTTGGAACTATTTTCGCTGCTAAAACAGAACAAAAACAGTCTAAAAATGTAAGTAACTTAATTTTAACTATTTGTTTATTGAACTGTTCTGAAATTAATATCTCGGTTTCACTCGTGATGGCATTCAGGAAAACAGTACTCTGGTCGTGTGTAGCCTATATATTGTTTCTTAACTATAATTAATGTTATAAATAACTGCGCGAGATACAACAGCGCAACTTTGTTACCGTGCGTACATTAGGTAACATGATGGGAGTTCCGTGTCTTTATTACACTCATTAGCTGTCATCCACCCTCGATTGAATGGAAGGTTTTTATTACTCGGCCCGCGGATTATGATCCGTGCAGCACTATCGGCAAACTACACGGTTAGAGAATGGACACAAGCGGGAATCGTGACATAACTGTCACGGTGGATAAAGTGTATATGAGCACGTGTCGTGACTGTCTGTCCGAGTTTTGTCGAGAGGCGGAGGCGGCACGAAATTTGACGGAGGCGGCCGCCTCATAATTGTCTATGCAGGAAAAACCCTGCTTTGTTAGAGAAAGAAGTCCAATGTTACCATAAACCTATTAAAACAAGTTTATGGTATACATCACAGGCCTATCTGCAGGCCTACACAGTGTTTATAATAGACACCTTTCATGGAATACTGTAAACCTGCTCAAGTTGATGACTTCATGTGCTTCTCCTCAAGTTGCTGTAACCCGTGGTACTCTCAGATCGATGTTTGGGAACATAATTGTGTTCTTATGATCTGTAGTTTGTTCTGGGTCTGCTGAGATTCGGCTTCCTGGCTATTTACCTGACTGAACCGCTGGTGCGAGGTTTCACAACGGCTGCCGCTGTGCACGTCTCAGTGTCGCAGCTCAAGTACCTGCTGGGAGTGCACACTGCGCGCTTTAATGGGCCTCTCTCTGTAGTGTATGTGAGTAACCTTTCACCCTGGGGAAACTCCAGGGTGTTTGTTTTTGATATGTGACACTGATGCACATATGAGCATGTTTCACATTACTTCATAAACGCTTATTCTCATAGCTTAAGGTGTTTGCTCAAGGTATTTTGTGAATCGTGAATGAATAAATATAGTTGTTAACTTAATGTTCATTAATTGGTAAAAAACTTAAATAAGATGTAAATAATAGATCTTAGAACTTTGAAGACTGTGTACTGATCTGTGATTGTTCTTTTGTAGTTGTGGCATTCATTTTCTTTTCCCCCCAGAGCATAGAAGCTGTCTTCAGGAACATTGCAAGCACTAATGTTGCCACGCTCATTATTGGACTGGTGTGCACCGTGTTCCTGTATATCATCAAAGATCTCAATGAACGCTTCAAGAAGAAGTTACCTATCCCCATCCCTGGAGAAATCATAGTGGTAAAACTTTAAAGGCCCTTTCCATGAAACCCTGTACTCACACATGCACTCACAATCCCTTTGTGTAAATCCATGATGTTCTTGTTCTTTAAAGGTAATCGTGTCCACTGGAATCTCGTACGGGATGCTTATGTCTGAAAACTATGGTGTAGATGTTGTGGGTAAAATTCCCACTGGGTAAGATCATGCAACCTTACTTAAAGTTTCTGAACTGAAACTGTTTACATTTTTACAAATGTTTACATTTTAATATTTCTTTCTTAATGTTTTGTTTCAAGGTTGCTGCCACCCAAGATTCCAGACTTCTCAGTGTTTCCTAACCTCCTCGCAGACGCCATTGCTATATCTGTTGTAGGCTTCTCGATTGCAATATCATTAGCCAAAATCTTTGCTATCAAGCATGGCTACAGTGTGGATGGAAATCAGGTAGAGAATAAAATGAAATGTCTGTAAATGTCATAGTTCTGGCTTGTACATTTGCCCTAAAAACATTCAAGCACACTTGTGAGATAAATTGGATATAACAATGTCAAACCAAGTGGAATTTACTTTTAAAGTAACACCAAGTACTTTTTCAACCTTCATAATATATTTCCAAGACCCTTGTGATGGTACATCGACTTAAAATAAGTTAAATGACTCGTCTGCCATAGCCTGACGTGGTCTGTATCGCTTTTACTGGCACTATGTAACTTCGGGTTTCGGGTAGGAACCTGTGCACAAAAAGAACTGCAGAATTCGACTGCTTTACGTCAAGGGCTACAATAGTCATTATTTCGTTTTTCTTCGTTTCTGATGTCACAATACATCATCCTTTCATGAAATCATGTAACATACTCTAACTTGTCTGTGGACATCGTTCATTCTGAAGCCGGTGTTGGATAAACAGCGAGCGTGCGTGCGACGGTAGGCTAAATTATTTACCACAGCGGCAATGGACAAATTCATTTCCAACCGGTGACCGAAGAGGAAAAACTACTTGGTGTTACTTTAAAGGAGCATACTTTTCAAGCATCTTTGTTAGTTTTGAAGTGATAAAACAATAGATATACTGCTACACTTTCTCTAATTCAGTTGTCCCATAAGTAGTTTGATTCAGTGTTTCCTAGAAGCAGGGACATGGATTTTATTCAGCAGCCCTTTATTTTGGTTTCTATGGGTTTAAACTGCAGCCGAATATCGGAATTAGCCAGAACGCAGTTACTTGGTTACTTTCCATTTAGCAGATCCTTTTGTCCAAAATGACTTATAGTACACTAATTGCAAGGAAGGTTCATATGGGGCAACATAATGAAAAGAGGCTTGCCTAAGATGAACAACAGTAATAAAGATGGATTGTGACCTCAGTAACTCACCGGTTTAGGACTGAACTTTTGTGTGAAGAGCCAAGATTCTCAAATAGTGAACACCGTAATTCAACTTCCTGAAGTTCCCTTTATATAGTAAATCAGGGCTATGTTTGGAATAGTAGGCTAACATACTACTTTTACTATATCTGCAGTATATTTATGTGTACGCTGCTGTTCAAAAGTTGGTCAGTGTTTTTTTGTTTTTGGGAGAAGCCTCTTTTGCTGTTTAGACCATATTTATTTGATCATAAAAACAGTAAAATGGTAAGACTAAAATATAATTACAATTTAAAATACCTGTTTTCTATTTTAAAATGCAATATATTCCTGTGATTGCAAAGCCGAATTTTCAGCAGTCATTACTCCAGTCTTTAGTGTCGCATGAGTTATACAGTAGGTTTTAATATTTTTATGATCTTGAGGTAAAACCAGATGGTCTTATGCAGTAATTTTGTGTTTTAATGTGACTAGGAGCTCATGGCGCTGGGACTTTGTAACTTCATGAGTTCATTCTTCCACACGTTTGTCGTTACCGCCTCAATGTCTCGCAGCCTGGTACAGGAGAGCACAGGAGGACACACTCAAGTAAGTGAGATATTCTTGTGTAAGATGCCATTTCGATAATTGTATGTACTTATTGGTTATTGCAAAAGTACATTTCCTGAAATGGAGTGTCCCTCTGATACTGACCTCATCACAGTGGCTATATCACTGCTGTAAAACCATAAAGATAAGATAAGACCGTCGTGCCTCCTAAAAGATTCAATTGAATTATGTTGATGTGTGTGTCTGCAGATTGCAGGACTGTTGGCGTCCCTACTCGTGCTACTGGTTGTGGTGGCCATTGGATTTGTCTTTCAGCCTTTACCTACAGTATGTGAAGAGCTTTCTTGAGAGCTCATTGGTTTTGTGCAATCAAAAGAAAACCACCTAAAATGTGTGTCTTCGTGCAAAATAAGTCAGATATCAGATGGTGTTTATTTTGTGTCCTCTTTGTACTCTCTTTTTAGACCGTGTTGGCTGCTATCATCATGGTCAATCTTCTGGGGATGTTTAAGCAAATGAAAGACATTCCTGTATTTTGGAGAACCAGCAAGATTGAACTGGTGAGCTTCAGAGGAACTTCTCATTTGGTTGTTCATCATACTGATTTCCATCTATTAAAATGAACCTTTTCTTTGAATGGCTCTTTCCACTTAATATTGTGTGTGCATGTGTGCGTGCGTGTGCGTGTGTGTGGTGTGTGTTTGTTTGTTTTGTGGACTTGATGAAATCTAGATTTGTTGTTGTTAATGTCTGACATGTTTTCTTTAGGCAATTTGGCTGGTGTCCTTTTTTGCATCGGTTCTCCTTGGTCTGGATTATGGTCTGGTGGTTTCCATGGGCTTTGCCATACTCACAGTTATTTACAGAACACAGTGGTAAAACACAATGTCTTACTGCCCTGATGCAAAATAATTCAAATCAAGATTTATTAACAAAACTCAGGGTTTTCATGCCCTGAATGAATAAGTTATTTACAGCTAAAAAAGAATGTATTCATGTTTTTTCTATTTTATTGAAATGTATTGAGTACTAAATTATTACATTATTAAAATAGTTATTAAATTATTTTACACATGGATCATTTATTCAGTGCATTATGTTCTAATGGAAATTCATGCACTTTGTTTTTTTCTAGTACTTCAGCATAAAAACAAATTGTTTCAGATATAATCTATTTAATTTATCAATCAAACCAGTTAAAAAAAAATGTATCCTGTAATATTTAGGACAAAGTAGATCTGAGCTTTTATTTATTATAAATTACAGTAAATAATGAGTAAAATATTTATACATTATTTTAATTAATTTAATATATTTTCTGAATTTTGTTTACCTTATTTACTTTGTCATTTGAAATGTCTAATTCAGATTTTTTTTCTTTTGTTTTAAGCCCTAAGAATGCTCTTCTTGGACAAATCACAAATACTGGATTGTACGTTGATGTGGATGAGTATGAAGAGGTAAGACATTGCTTTTAAAAGACATTAAACCATCGTAACTTTCTAGTTCTTGGTCATCTTTACATGAGACTGAACCCATAACCTGATTTAATCCATCCTTTTTCCACCCACAATCTTTGTCGTCTTATCTGCTGTTTTGTTCTCTTGATCAAGGCTGAGGAATGCTCAGGGATTAAGATTTTTCAGTCCAATACCTCCATCTACTTTGCAAACAGTGACCTGTATGTGAGCGCCCTCAAGGCGAAGGTGAGTCTAAATGCTTGATGTTATGATAAACTTGAGATTTAGACCGAATTCTTTTGTGTGTACATGTTTTACTGTTTTGTCCTTGATAACATCTCCCATAAACAGCAAGTATTTGACCTAACAAAGTTCAGTGTATTTTACAGATATTATAGTTGTTATTCTGTACATTTTGCTTTGTTTGACTACAGACCGGAATTGACCCGGCACAACTGCTCACTTCCAGGAAATCACAGCTAAAATATGCGCAAAGAGACAACGGGGAGAGTAAGACTATAAACCAGGGTTCTTCACTGAAGAAACAGGCAGTTGTCTTATTGGTATGTTTTTTTTTCTTCTTCTTTCATCTGTGAACTTTTACGTCAATAGTCTTATCCTTTATGTAGATATTTGAACCTCAGCGTGGAATACATGTTGCGCCTGATTACTCACCTCTGAATTTTCCATTTTTATGCATAAACAAATGTATGTTTGCAAGACAAATGTCATTTCAAATGTCAAATTAAAGCATGCAATCTCGAAACTTCACTCTGGCTCCTAAAATACGGCACTATAGCTTAAAGTTTCTTGCCTGTAATGTGGTGGTTTGGTGATGCAACATTTCTGACCTGACATATTCTGTGGTGTCACAACAGGATGTGGAGATGGGCGTCACTCATGAGGTGGTGAATGGGCCGCAAAAACAGATGCATGTGTACAGAAATGGCCAGACGACTGAGAACCACACGGAGTCTGAATCTGAGGACGACTTCTTTCTGCAGCGTCAAACCCCCCATTCACTCCATCATACTGGACTTTACTCCTGTTAACTTTATTGACTCTGTAGGAGCCAAAACCATTAAATCAGTAAGTTGATAGCTTTTATTCTCAAATATGACACTTACCTCTGTAAAGACAGAACAGTGAGATCTGGCTTAATACGTTAGACCACATGCTGTGCTGTTATATGCTGACCAGCTTGCCATTTATTATTACATCACTTGATCATTACAATCAACTGAAAACAACTTGCACTGACATATCTTAAAATGTCAATGCCATTGTTTTGTCTCAAGATGCACATCAGTAGGGGAGACCAGGGACAGTTGTAACACTTTTTGCAATTTTTAGCAATACATCAAAAACCATGTATTCTGGAATAACCAATTTGTTATATTATAAACTTCAATCTGTCAACTGCTGAAACAATGTATTTAAGTGGTTTTATGAAATATGTACAGGTTCCAAAAATTAATTTTAATACAGTCTCTCCACTGTTACAACCGTCCCAGTGTACAGGGACGGTTGTAACACATGTCAGGGACGGTTGTAACATGTCTAAAATATAGGCTACATGATGAATTAATCATATAACCTACTCAAAATGGACAATATTATTTATCAGTCATCCCAGCGGGCGTATTGACGCCAATTTAACATCAATATGACATCAAACATTGATGTCAAAATAACTTCACGAAATAGGTCAAAAATGAAAGTCATATCTACGTCAAAGTGTTGTCAAGATTTTGACCTGATGATTATGTCAAAACATAACCAACACCATCAGATCACCTTTACTCTTTGTTCATCTGACTGTTCACCACTCAGTTTCTGCAGCCAAAGAAAATCTAAAGTTAAAAACATTAGGCTCAAGAGCCCAACTAAAGCAAACATTGATCACCAAAATGGTGACTTAAAATTGTGATTTTTCTCCTTCAGTGATTCTGCTTGTTAACATCAGGTGTTCATCAATAATGACCAATCATCACTTAATTATCTCATTAACTTTAACACTGCTTCAGACACTGTTTGAAAAACAGTCAATGTTTGATGTCACATTTATGTTGAATTGATATCGAAGCTTGATATTGAATGATTTCAAAATAGCATTACAATGACATCAACATCATGACATCCTGACGTCAAATAGATGTAGAATTGACATCAAATGCCAACAAAGCATGACATCCAAATAACATCAAAATATCCGCAGAGGTCAAAATCTTGACATCAAATTGACATTGACACTTTGACATCAATATGACTTTAATTTTTGACCTATTTCGTAACGTCATTTTGACCAATGTTTGATGTCATATTTATGTTAAATTGACATCAAATGCGCACTGGGATGTTATTGTGACTATTCATTTCATATTTCTAAGTAGCCTAATGATTACCCTTTCCAGTATAGGAAATGGGACTCCCCTGTCTGTCTTCCTCGTTCTTATATTTGGCATGCTGTAAGCAATCACGTTTCCACTGACTATTATTATATAAAAAAAGATAATTACCTTAAAATGTGATTTAATGACATTTTACACTTAATTTGCAATGCACAGTGCATATTTTACTTTTAATTTGCACATTAAATGGAAACTGTGCAGTTTTTTGTATAGCTTAATTAGTTTTTAAAATATAAATGAAACTTGAAACGGGGCGTTACAACCGTCCCAGTATCACCAACCATGGTTTCATCTCATGTGAGCTAGCTTGACTGCTAGTTTGACACTTGTTAGCCATTTCTATTTTTAGCTTACAAAACAGTGATTCTAATAATACTTGTTTGAAATCATAAACTTTATCTTATGAGAGCATCCAAAAAAATACATCAGAGAGAAAAATACATTTTTTACCTCAAAAACAACCTTTTGTCAATAACTCTGTCATGAAGTTTCTAATGTGGCTCATTTTTGGCAAAAATGGAGGGAAACTTACTGAGCATAAGCACAGTGAGTGTCATCACTCTAGGTTGTTTCTGATTGGAGGAATTCAAGGTGTTACAACCGTCCCCTGTTACAACTGTCCCTGGTCTCCCCTAATGTTCTTTTTTCTAAGGCACGTTTATAAAAGCTACTTAAATATCCTAATTGAACTGAGACCAAGTCCTAGTGTAATCTAAGCCCTGACTGTGAAACCAGGCCTATTAAATTGACATTACTTTTCCATCATTGTTTGTGGTACAGATATGACATGGCTTATTGAGAAAAGGTGTGCTGTTACTTTCCCAGGTGATTCAATTTATGTTATTCACCCCGGGATGATAAAATGAGCAAATAATAGAGATCTAATGCGCTAAACAAACTGAACACCTTAGCCGCTGTTTCACAACACCTTGGCAACCACCCACAACATTACAGAAATCTACTACAGAAATGTTCAGTCATTTGTAGTTCTACATTTTGTAATAGTTCTTCTTTTTTCTACAGGTGATCAAGGAGTATGCAATAGTTGACGTTAAAGTTGTGCTTGCTGGATGTAGCAGTAAGTAATTAATTTAATTTTTACATAGATATACATTTCTATAATATAACAATGCTTTTTTTTTTAAACGCTATCAGAGTACATACTTACCCTATGTAGCAACTAGTAATTACATTTAAAAATGTATATAATATAATTGAAGTTCAACAAAGTTATGATAAACGTTAAATGTCATTATGTAGGTTAAAGTTCATTCTGATGTATTTATTGAATGTGGTAAACATCTCCACCTAGAGTTGGAATTAATAAACGGTCATATGGCCAAGCTGAAATGTAGGTTAACATTAATGTAGTGAATGATTCTTTCCTAAGATCCTTACAAGACCTTTTATATGTTTTTGTGTTGTGCAGGGATCCTTCTCTCTGATCTCAGAACACTACAATTCTTCTGTGAGCCTGTGACCTCTGACCTCATTTTCCCTACTATTCATGACGCAGTCTTGCACTGTAAACGCAGGAAGGACCTCCCCATCTGTCCTGACCTCCATTGAACACACAAACCAAACTGACATTTCAACTCTGTGTTGGAACGAGCACAAGTACTGTTACTTTAATGGAGTCACTTTAGGATGGATGACACGATAACAAAAGAAGGATGGGAAAGTTTTAGCAATGAGCTGGCCAAAATGTTTTCAATGTTAACACTTTATTTAATGTGAATATACCAGCAAATGTTGGGCTCAATATCATTGGTGCTCTTGTTTTATTGCACTAGCCTTGATCCTAAGCTCTGCCACAACTTGTTACGAATGACTATAATGAAACACTCTGTACCTTCAGTTCTTTTAAGTGCAATTAGGGTAGATGGATTCTTGACCGGTGTTTGTTTGACACTTGTCTATTGACATTCCAGTAAGCTTATTTTTTGGATAGAAATTTAGTTTTACAGTTGTACGCCATGTGCTTGCTGTTTGTTACTACAAATTATTTTCTTTTCACAGCATTTCATCATTTACTTTTCCTCATCTAGGAAAAATTTCATGAAAAAAGGCTTGATGTTACATATTTAAAACCTGATCTCCATTCAATCGACACTTTTGTCTAAAGATGTATCAAGGTCGCTCCAGGGTTTCTTTGAACCTACTGCAATTTATTTTTGTGGCTATATAGAACATTAACATAAAGGGGTCTTAGTTAATGATTATTGAAACAGCTGATTCCATGAAGTCTTGAAAAGTAATTTTAGGTGTTCTTGTCTTAAGAACATTTACATGGAAAGCCCACAGGCTGAGACTTTCTCTGACATTTTTGACATAATTTCCTATGAAACGTTCACTCCGAGCACTTTTTGGTTCACAGCAAGTGCACGCATACAATTACTAATATTATTCTGTACTAATATTTAGATGCTGTTTCATTACAGTAATGAAGACCAATCAGTTGCTACTGCATATAAATGTAGTGCATTGTCTTTTTATGCTTTTGTGGATTTAAGGTATTTTTGTATAATAAATGCAAATCATGACTCTAAATTAAATGTTTTTTTTTCTTCAAACATGCCCTCTAGTTTGTATAATTATTTATTACAGGCATAACTATTATGAAACATAGACGACATGTAGTATGGATAATGTTTTTATTTTTTTAGCGATAATCACAGAAAGGTGCCAAGACACACATAAGAATCCTTGAATTATCAGGCAGAAAACATTTAAGTGGGGATATAGCACATCAGAAGAAAACTCTTAGTTATAAGTCATATAGCGAGGGGTGGCACTGAACTTGGCGTAGGATTTGATGACCTTGTTCACAGCCTCCAGAAAGTCTTTCTCTGTGGCGATTTTTCTACGAGCTCTGATGGCGAACATCCCTGCCTCTGTACACACACTGCGAATCTCAGCACCTGAGAAAAGAATGTCCTATGTTAACTATAGCTTGCAGCAACAACATTGTTGAAAGTGCAAATACAGTCTATTTAAATTGGGTGCTATTTGCAATGTTTGTCATTGAGAACTCACCTGTGCTGTTAGGACAGAGACGTGCAAGAAGCTCGAAGCGGATATCTCTTTCCACACTCATTGAACGGGCATGAATCTTGAAGATGTGAGTACGTCCCTAGAAACGGAGCATTACATACATTTACATATGTATCAGTTCAGAATGATGTTATATGATACCTGATATGATATTTTTAGTAAATTGTAGCTAACACTCACTTCCAAGTCAGGCAGGCTGAACTCAATCTTTCTGTCCAGACGGCCGGGTCTCATCAGAGCAGGATCTAGGGTGTCTGGTCGGTTGGTGGCCATCAGGACTTTAATGTTTCCTCTGGGATCGAATCCGTCTAGCTGGTTAATCAGCTCCAGCATAGTTCTCTGGACTTCATTATCTCCTCCGGCTCCATCATCAAAACGGGCACCTATAAGAGGGCGGCATAAGCATGGTAAGTGAGACTTCACAGATCATACAAAAGCTGTTGTGACCGAGATGTTAAATGGATCATGCACCCAAAAATGAAGATTCTGTCATTTATTCACCCTAATGTTGTTCCCAACCTGTACGCATTTCTTTTTTTTCTGCTGAATGCAAAATAAGATATTTTGAAGATTGTTGGTAGCCAGACAATTTCGATTCCCACTGACATGTTTGTATGAGCAAAAAAATATAACGGAGGTCAATGGGAACTGAAATTGTTTGATGATAGAATTACATTTTTTTGGGTGGACTACCTTTTAAATATAATAAAACTTCTAATATTATAGTCGGGTCTGGATTAAAGGAAGCTGAAATGATCCGATCCTGACTGTAGTATCAGATTATTGCAAATAGGACATTTTTACCTCCAATGGCGTCAATTTCATCAAAGAAGATCAGACAGGCTTTCTTAGTCCTTGCCATCTCAAACAGTTCACGAACCATCCTGGCACCCTGGGTTAGACACAAAAGGATGGTATTATATAGATCTTCCTAGCACCTAATTACAAAAAATAGATATTTTTTAATTCAGTTTTCTTCTGAATAGAAAAAGCACTTACCTCTCCAACATACTTCTGCACAAGCTCGGATCCGATGACTCTTATGAAGCAGGCATCAGTGCGGTTAGCCACAGCTCGGGCACACAGGGTTTTCCCCGTACCGGGGGGCCCGAACAGCAACACACCCTTTGGAGGCTCAATACCCAGGTTCACGAAGCGCTCAGGCTGGAATTAAATAGAAGGAGGTTGATTATAGAAACTATGTAGTATCTTAAACATCTAAAGACATATAATACCTTTGTTTATTTTTAACAGGTACATTTGGATGCACTTATGACTCACATGGAGCAGAGGGGTCTCAACCACTTCTCTGAGCTTCTCGATCTGCTCTTTGCAGCCCCCAACATCACTGTAGGTCACATCAGGCTTCTCCTCCACCTGTTTATGTACAGTACATCATTAGTCCTACAGTATTGCCTTGATGATGTACATGCTACTAAGCAACCTGAGCGGTTTCGTACCTGCATCATTGTGACAGTAGGATCGATTTTTGGTGGGAGTGGAATATGGATCTGATACTTGTTCCTGTCAACACTGTTAATAGATACACAATACTCATTTAGATCAGATGCTACTCTGTAACATACAGAAATGAATGATCCATCATTTCCTGCTTACCCAACCCTCATTCCTTCTTCAATGTCAGTTGGAGCGACCTGATCGCTCAGGTCCACCACAAACTTGGCAAACTGTTTCACATTAATGATATACTTTGGATCCTCCGAGTCAGCATTGATTATCTTTGTGCATCTATGAACAAATAAAAAATATGCAGATTAGTATCATACCATTTATTACCGTTTATTACATAAACTCCCATTCTAATTTTCAGCATTATTACTTGTCTTCATTGTCACATGATCCTTCAAGAAATTACTAATATGCCGATTTGCTGCTCAAGAAACATTTCTTATTATTAATATTGAAAACAGTTGTGCTACTTAACATTTATGTAGAAATGTAATACTTTTGTATCAGGATTCTTTGACAAATAGAAAGTTCAGAAGAACAGCATTTATTTGAAATGGAAATCTTTTGTAACATTGCATGTGTCTTTACTGTCACTCTTGATCAATTTAATGCATCTTTGAAGAATACAAATAGAAAAATAATAGTAGTGTATTCCAAGCACATAATCTATTATTTTTCCAATAAATCTGAGGTTAACCCTTAATAACCCTACATGTTTTTGTCCTCCTCTCATACCTGGCCACTTGCAGAGGCTGTTCACTCTGTAGAGTCTGTTTGTCTGCAGCCAGATCCCATAGTGCTGGAGGAGCCAGACCGGTATCAGACTCTTTAATACCTGTTAAGACATTAAAAGGCATTAAGACACACGTAACACAGCATCAGTGCATTTGTTTTACTACGTAGTGATCCACAAAACTAGTTCCCCACACCACAATGACAGTGCACTTACCAGTGAGCTCATTTATTTTCTTCAGAAGCTGTTGAATATCATCTTCTACTTGTTTAATCTGTCTGGAATACGTGCTTTGGCCCTATTCTCCCCCACACACACACACAACATAAAATAAATATTTATAAATGAAGTCTGAATGCCAAATCAGGCATTATACTGTAGTAGGAATACTAACTTACATAGGTTTTCAGGAGTGCAATATCTCCTTCATCCAAAGCTGAAAAATAAAATAGATCAAGATCAATAAATAAGATATCATATGCCACATGATGATAGATTACTAAATTACCCAAATCAGTCAAGATTGTCAATTAACGTATTTATTATTCTATAAAAACTATGTTCAAGGCAACACAGACTGATTTAACTAGTACTGACATATTGGACATCTCATATCATGAACGTGCCAGCAAATAGGTGGAATAATAACAATGGCATAACATTAAAATAGATTTAGCATAGATGATTCGGCTTTTGTTGACAACTTGAAACTGTTGTGCGGCTAGTCAACAAATGCTAACTTGTCTGCTAATTCGTTTAACTTAAATTCCAACCGAAAGTCATCGCAAATAATACCTCGAATTGGTTTGTCCTCTTTTTCCTCTTCTTTAACTTTGCGTTGCTCAGTTCCTAAATAATCAGGCATGACTGCTTTCTTTCTTCGAAATAAACTCGGTTAGTGACTGTAGAGACGAGATTACACAGCAGGTTTTCAGAGGAGCAGTCACAGCGCTTTTGTCTTCCGGTGCATTAGAGAACAGGAACTGAGTTTACATTTCAATATAAAAGTTAGACCCCCACCCCCTATATTCTTTATATTGAACCAAACCGTTATGGTCATACAATAAGAGAGCTTTTAATTACGTATATAGTTAATTTTGCATTTGACTTATTTGACTTGACTGCACTGTCAGGACACATTGCGGGACTCTTATTTTAGGTCAAAAACCCGCCTTGTTTGCCTTTAGCCATGTTATTGTTTTTATACCACAAATCTTCCACGGATGGATTAATATTTGGTCTTTATAGTAAGTAAAATATTTGGTTGTCTTTAAAATTATACATATCTTTCAGTGAACACCTAGGCTTTTGTCATTGCATTTCTCTAGGCTAGTTAACTGGCTAACTTAGCCTCAAATACTGGCTGCATTTTTTGCTCTTCCTTGTCGATGTCTGATAAAATACATATTTCTTGAAATATTATAGGTATTTGTATTTATTAGAGTATTGAGTAAACGTATAGCCAGAAATACTATGACATTTGTCTTCAAAACTTCAATGAGGCTTATGATAAAAGTGTTGTGATCCACAACTAGATGTTTTAATTACTAATAAGACGAATCTTTCCCTTTTCCAGATCCAAGAATGCATCCATCACATCAATGCCTTAAGTGATCTGTGCTGTCAGGTAAACAAACATGTCTGTTTCTGCTCAAGCACTATTGTATATATATTGTATTTTAAATGCAATAACATTTCTTCTGTTCAGCATGGCATAAACCTATGGTATAGTCATTGTATTTTAAATGCAATAACATTCCTTCTGTTCAGCATGAACGACATGAACCTCAGCCCAGTGGGCATGGACCAGCTCAGTGTGCCCGTGAGTGCAAGTCACCTCGGCCTGTCCACATCCCCAAACCACAATCCCATCACCGCTCAAGGTCAGAATTCAAATGCTTCTTAGATGTGTATACATTGGCATGCCATTTGTTTGGTATGGTGTGAGAAGTCGGGTGTATGGAGAAGTAACACTATCTGGTTTTATTTCAGGCATGCCAGTCGCAATACCCAGCTTGGGTCCATCACTTGGGCCTCTTCCTTCTGCACTGTCCCTAATGTTACCCATGGGTCCTTTAGGGGACAGAGGTGTTATGTGTGGCCTTCCAGAGAGAAATTATACATTACCACCTCCTCCATACCCGCACCTGGAGAGCAGCTACTTCAGACATATCCTTCCAGGTAATGTTACAGAAAACCTGTTAAGATGCACTTTAAACCAAGGGCTGACAATCTTTCCAGACCTAGGGATCCCTACAATATGAGCTATTTTTTTTTTAATGAACCAACATGTCTTTACAAACTTTGCAAGGATCCTGGATTAATTGTGCCACTTTATTGTCCAACAGAGAGAGAGAGAGAGATATTTATATTTGTTGAATCACTCAAAGAGAAGAGAGAGAGAGAGAGAGAGAGAGAGAGAGAGATTTATATTAGTTGAATCACTCAAAGAAGAAAAAAAACAGTAGTAGACAATACATTTTAAAAATGTGCTTAATTTACTCTATAGCTTAAAATGTGTGTGTTGTGTGTATGTCATATAACATATATTACTTCGGCCAAAATACATTTTTAAATAAGGTTTAGAATACATTTATTTTTATAATTTATGTTGACAGAAATACATTGTTATTGGATATAATATATCTGCCAACAATACATTTTATACAAAGCTATGGAGCAAATTAATTAATTGCTTCATTTGCTCTACAAAAATACATTTAAAAAAGCAAATCAAGCACATTTAAAATTCATTTAGAATTTTTGTTAAATCATTTCACTGACCCTGTGCAGTACCTTAATGGAACCCCCAGGGGGCGTTAAAACTATTTAATATCTTTGTTAGTACACCAATGAATCAAATGTGGCCTTTTCTTATCTCTTTAGGTATTCTGTCATATTTGGCAGATCGTCCCCCTCCCCAATACATTCATCCCAGCAGCCTTAACATGGATGGGACTCTTTCCATATCCAACAACAACCCATCTGGCTTAGACCCGTACAACGGCCCTGGTGGCCCTCTAGAACAAGGCCTGGTGACCTTAGACATACGGCAGGTGGGAGGCCAAGGTGATCTCCATCAGGGGGGCTCTCACGAAGTGCAGCTGGATGCCACTGGACTAACCATGGAGTCACGTGTCAGTAGTCCAATGTCTCCTGATGGAATGGAAGAGGACTTGGCCACCATGGAAGGTGTTGTGGTGGCAGAGACCCAGCAGCAGCTGGGTTCCAGATCTCAGCGTCATGAGGGTTTGACAGGTGTGGATTCTTCGGGAGGTGTTATGCCCCTGCATGGAGCAGGGCTGGAGCTGATGGAACAGGAGCATATGGGTGGCCGAGTAGGAACCAGAACTGCAGGAGCAGGCGGTCCAGGGACGCTGGGTGAAGCCTTGCACTCCACTGGTGAACTGAACTCTGGGGTGGTTAGTGTGGTGCTCACGGGGGCCATGGCGCCACAGACTCAACTAGAAACTGTATCTCTACACGGACCTTCAGGTATGGGACTCGAGCCTGTCAACGTGTCACCCATCACTGCAGAAGTGTCTCTTGGGCCGGACAACAGCCTGGTGCTGGTGAACTCTACCTTACAACTAGAAGACTCAACATCTAATAAGGAAAACATGGCCACTGCATTCAACATATGTAAGATTTACTTGGTGATTTGAATTGTGCAATGTGTTTCGTTCCAATTTCATGTGTTTTATTTTCATTTAGGGTGCACTTTATGTGAGCAGTCATATCCTTCGGACTGCCCTGAGCACGGACCAGTCACATTCATCCCAGACACACCCATTCAGAGCAGAGCCCGCCTCTCTCTGCCCCGCCCCCTGTGCCTCCGCATTTCTGTTACTGATGAGCCTATTGGTAAGTGAAGTTTTGCTTTTTTTAAAGTTCAGTCCTTAAACACTATCAATCTGGCTATGAGTCTGCATATATTAAGACTTCTGAACTATCCGACATAAACTGATGCTTTGTGTAAATTATCAAAATATAATTATTAAATAAATAAATAATCACTAATATCAGCCAATAATCACCTAGTTGTATAGCATCTTATTGCTGGTATAACTTGGTCAAAAACAGCTTACTACTATCCATTTTTTTTAGATGTTTGGGTGAGTGACGTTATCAGTTAGCTTTTTAAATGTAGTTAATGGGAAGTGAAGTCCATTTGCTTTTCAATACTGAAGATTTTGTTTGCATTTCTAAAGGCATTTTTTGTTTTCTACAGGGGTGTTTGCTAGAGAGACTATATCCTCCAGGACCTGCTTTGGGCCGATGGTTGGACAGCACTGTAGCAGTGTAGAACTTACACACTGGTCTGACAAGGACACCCCTCAAATATGGAAGGTCCTTGGCACATTTCTAAATATATGTAAATTAAATTGACTAAACAATTTTACTTCGTTATTCTTTACTTATACATGTTTGGGGTTAGTACATAGTTGTTTTTATAAAGAACTTAAAATTTTTATTTAGCAAGGATGCATTCAATTGATCAAAAGTAACACTAAAGTGTAAATACATTTATAATACGAAATAATTATATTTCAAAACGTATTATTCATTAAAGAATCCTTAATGTTCCACAAAAATACTAAGCAGCACAACTGTTTTCAATTGATAACAGTATAGGAATGTTTCTTGAACACCAAATCAGCATATTTAGAATGATTCATGGAAATGGAAATTGTTGTATCATTTAAATGGAAAAATATTTCACAATATTACTGGTTTTACTTTATTTTGGTTAAAAAATTGCAGCCTTGGTGAGCATAAGAGACTTTTACATGGTAGCTAAAATGGCCTCATCTACATATTTTATTCACTATTACACTGACATATCATGTTGTAATCCCAAGAATGGCTTTAACAGTGTCTTTAATCTAATGTAGATGTTCCATAACGATATCCAAGAGTTCTGTATTGTGACGACAGATGAGCATGAATGCAACTGGATGATGTTTGTACGGAAAGCAAGGTAACCACCTCACTTTATCCTTAAACAACTTTTCCTCATATCACTTAAAGGAGAACTCCGGTCAATTTTAACATTGAGCTCATTTTTTGTACATTTGGAGTGCTGTCAGTACAGAGAACAACGACAAAAATCGGTGTTTTCTACACCGTGTTATCCTCTTTTTAAAATTCGCACCCTGTTGACTTAAACGGGGCAAGTTCTAAACCTGCTTTTAGCCTCTTAACATCCTTGATTTGTCATTACAAGTGCACAGCCATGTGAGTGGTGTTATTAAGAGTGAACACGGTCAATCTGACTGCATTAGATGTGAAAGAGATGAATAAAAATGATGTTTATTCAGCCAGCTCACATACCTGTGTTTTCTTCCTGTTTTCGGTCGACTACTGTCCACAGTAGTCTATTGTCGAGTTCGCGCGCGCGATCAGTTATCTAGTTACCAATGATCGCGCGCGGGCGAACTCGACAATAGACTACTGTGGACTTCGACCGAAAACAGGAAGAAATTGTCCCGTTTAAGTCAACAGGGTGCGAATTTTAAAAAGAGGATAAGGCCTGGGACACACTGGCTGCGTGGCGTGCGCGTCTCAGCTGCGTGGCGTGTCCGTTTTTATTTCGGCTCCCATGTTAACAGGTTAGATCTTGCACACTGCCTGCGTTTCCGCGCGGCTCAGGCGCGGCATGAGCCGCGCGGAAAACGCGTGCATGCTAGAAATATAACCGACGCCTATTTTTCAAGCGACACGCAAGCGTGTTGGAAGCGTTTCCTGGCAAAATAGAATAGTAAAATATGTTTATATGTTACTTTGTACACGAATACATATTAATAAATTACATTTTTGACAAATTCAGATATAAATAAGGCCTATAGGCCTAATTTAAAAATAAATAGGCTAAATAAATAGGCCTAATATCAATTTTCAAATATTGCACCAGAACGAAACATTCTGTAGTCTATTTTGCTGTCAATACTGCTGTGCTGACAGTGTCTTTAACAGAAAGCTTTATATTTATGCTTAACACGAAGTATAGGGCTTGCACAATTCTCTCCCATATGTCGAACAAGAGTGATCCGTGTCAGCAACGCCGCGTCAGACACGCTTCTGATGTGCAAAGACACAGAAAACGCGACGCAGCCGCCACGCAGCTGACACGCAACAGAAACGCCACGCTCACGCCACGCAGCCAGTGTGTCCCAGGCCTAACACGGTGTAGGAAACACCGATTTTTGTCGTTGTTCTCTGTACTGACAGCACTCCAAATGTACAAAAAATGAGCTCAATGTTAAAATTGACCGGAGTTCTCCTTTAAATCAGGAAGCTCTATATTGCGTGGTATGAAAACAATCATGTAGTTGTAAACTAAAATCGACTCTATTTGCAGGACTACAGAGGAACAGAATCTCGTGGCATATATTGACAACGGGAAGCTTTATTTCTGCACATCCAGAGAGATTCTGCCAGATCAGGAGCTGCTGTTTTATTTTAGCAGGGACTATAGCCGACAACTAGGTGTGGACTTCATCCAGCGTGTCCTAACCAGGAAGATTACTGTATCGTATATCCGTATATGATCTTTTCAATGCTGCTATGTCTGTATCTTTTCAGGTGTACCCAGAGTGCCAGAGGGCCAGATATGTCATTGTGGAAAAGAGTGTGCCTCTTTCACAGAGTTTAAATCTCACCTCAGTAGCCATGGCCAGAGCCATAGCCCCACCCAAGACCTTTCCGCTCACACTACACACAGCCAATCCCAGTCGCAGGAGAAGGTGATCAATGAGCCATCCCGCTCCGCTTCCTCCCCACAATGGCAGTGCCACTCAGACGTGAATGAACATTCCAGCAGCAACGGGCACGGTCGCGAGAGGAAGTTTAAATGTAGCATATGCACACGAGCGTTCACTACGTCCACTAAGCTAAACGTGCATTTCATGGGCCACATGGGCATGAGACCACACAAGTGCAGCTACTGCAGCAAAGCCTTCAGTGATCCCAGCAATCTCAGAAAACACCTGAGAATCCACACAGGTACATGTTCATGTCTAGATGTTTACATATCAAAAATTGCATTTGAAATGGTTATAATCCGTTTTTAAGTAAATATGAAATAAAAATGGATCTTACCTTAAGTTCCTTTTTTATTCAATCCAAAGGGGAAAAAGGTATTCATCAAACTAATAACATATCAATAATATAATAACTAGGCAATAATATTTTTTTAATGCCAGTTTATGATGTTTTTAAATTAACTTTTGAAACTAACCTAAAATAGAGAACCACTGTTAGCTTGTTTTTAATTAGCCAAAGAAATACTCTGTCATCATTACTGTTGTGCTCATAATATATATATATATATTTTGTTGTTGTTGTTGCAGGTCAGAAGAACTTCAGGTGTACAGTATGTGGGAAGTCTTTTACTCAGAAAGCGCATGTGGAATCTCATATGGTTATACACACTGGTGCCAAGAACATTAAATGTGACCATTGTGACAAGATGTTTGTGCGGAAACAAGATCTCAAACAGCACATGTATTCACATTCACTGTAAGGCTGTATTTCATATTTTATTTTAAATATATACTATAAATATAATTCTAAATAATGATTCAATTATATTATATAAATAACATAGAAAATATAATTAATATAAATATTACGGTAACTATTTGTACATTTCATGATCCAATCAAATCCTGATGAAAACTCAAATCCTGCCCTAGATTATTTTTCTTGTTGAATAATATTTCATTCTGAACTTTCATATGTGACAGAACTGATATGAAATAGGTTGAGAATGCTGTTCCATGTTGACTTTAATAATCTCTATTATTCTAATAGCAACCTTGCTTTTTTCTTTGCTTATCTTTTATCTATTTCAGAGACCGCCAGATAACCTGTCCAAAGTGTGACAAACAGTTCTTGAAGACCGACCATCTCAAAAAACACTTAAACTCTCACGACGGGAAACGGGACTTCATCTGTGAAAAGTGCAACAAGGGCTTTCTCACTAAATACCACCTCACACGCCACCTCAAAATCTGCAAGGGTCCTAAGATCGGTCGAGGCGCAGCGCAGGGTGAGGATGGGGGAGGAGGAGGAAGATGATGAGGAAGATGATGAGGAGGAAGAGAGGGAAGTTGAAGGACAGATTAATCCAGCCAATGAGGAGGAGTGTGGAATAGGCATGGGAGGATATACTTCTGAAAAAACAATGTAACTTTACTCTTAACAAACCAAGCCTTGTCTAACCGGATTGTCCTTTTTCGTGTATTCTTGTTCTGCCCAGCAGCCTTTTATTCCTGTTGCCAAAATGTGTCACCTGGCCAATAGAAATGCAATTAGATTTAAATGAGAAAAATTATGCGTTTCTTGTTTTCAAGTCAACTGTCACAGTTAAATGAATAAATCACTTGTCTAAAAATGAACAAAAGACATTTTTTTTGCATAAAATATTTGTTTACAGTGCACATTTGTTTTAGCCATGCCTTTTCTATATTCTGTATTTATATTGTAAATAAATAAATTAGATTTTACATGCAAACATTGTCAATAATGAAAATAATATGCATTATAAATTATGGTTTCTAAATGAAAAATTATTATATACTAGTCTATAATGCAAATGAAAGCAGATTTTTCTCACAACAGGGTTTTATAATAGACAGTAAAAGAAAGGGTTTTATGTTCTTTTCAGCAAAATATTTTATTTGCATGCTGTTGATTCAGGATTAAACATCGTGAGAACAAAGAGTTATTTTTTTTCCCATTAACACTCTCAAGTCTCTGATGTTACTGCGTTTGCCCCTTTCTCATTCCTTGGTTGACTAAGCAGCTCCTCTATTCGATTGAAGGTCATTATCAGGGTCCTGGTGTTTCTCACTCCTCATTTCTCCAATTAGATCATCTGTAAGCTTTAGACGAGCATTCCATTCAGTGACTCTCAGCTCATATAACTCTTGTCTTTCTCGTCGCCTCTTGTCACGCATAGTCTCGCCTCCGAGGTTCTGCAGAGCCATGATTAAAACTCCAGCCGGCAACCCCATCACAGCTCCTATGGCTGTACCAGCCAGCAGCCCTCTAAGTCCCAGATTCAGCCGAAACAATCCTCCGGTTGCAGCCCCTGCAACAGTGAAATGGCTCAAAGCGTCTTTGTCTGTATACACTGTCAAGCCAGTATTTACAGTGTTAAACAGGGTCACAAATGCTGCTACCCTCCAGCTCCACCTCGAGCCAAATCTCACAAACCCACGAATAGCTGCATTATGTGCGGAGCGCACTGCATCCACTCGTTTTTGGTACATTGCAGCCTGGTTGAGCTGAATAAATCTCTCCCGAGCATGTCTGGCTCCTGGTAGGCCTCCATAGACCATGCCTACTATGGCTGCAGCAATTCCACACTTTACTATATTCCTTAACTCCTCTGAGTAAATCTCATCTTCACCCCTGCTAAAAAGATCTTTGATGCGGTCCCATCCCGTGTCAGGGAACTCTGGCTTGCCTATGTGCTGTGGTAAGGTCTGTGCAGAGGTACTATCAGACGCATACACACGAGGAAGAGTGAGCCCAAGAAGAGCCTTGAGAGGACCCAGATGTAAGCCCCCAGGTCCATTTGCATCTGTCCCCCCACATAAATCCTGCCGCCTTGCAGTACACATCAACAAGCTTCTATCATTCAGCTCTCCTTCAGCCACCATTACAATGTCTTCTTCTTCTTCTTGTAAGATTCCGCCAGAGTAGACGCTGCTGAGCGTATTACTGCCCTCCACAGGTCAAAGTTTGAACTAAACTCTTACATACAGTCCTGTGTCATGCAAGAATTGAAGAACTGCCTTGGAGATCAGTGTATGGTCGTCACTGTGTCCAAACAAAGATAAAACCGAAAAAGCCTTAACTCCAAGTCCTGACAGTTTAATAAAGAGTAAATTTCTTTCTGCCCTACTGTCTCAAGACTCACATTCACACAAGCCAGAAACTTGCTTCCCTACAATGCACAAAGAATAATTTAACCCACAGTGCCCTAACCTCAATCTGCGCATTTTAACTGAGACCATACGGGACAAAACGTTACATGAACATCTTTTCCTAACTTCAGGTTGTATAGAAAATGGTAAATGGTAAATGGACTGCATTTATATAGCGCTTTCATAGACCCAATGGCCACCAAAGCGCTTTACAATTTTGCCTCTCATTCACCCATTCACTCACACATTCATACACCGACGGCGGTGTCAGCCGTACAAGGCGCCAGCCAGCTCGTCGGGAGCAGCTGGGGTTAGGTGTCTTGCTCATGGACACCTCGACACTTGGTCAAGTGGAACCGGGGATTGAACCACCAACCTTCCGGTTTGTAGACAATCTACATGAACCACTTAGCCACTGCCGCCCCAAAAGTAGTGTCTACCCCTAGTTTCCTTTTCCCACCCTCTCTGCCATTCTTTTATTAAGCTCTCTTTAATTCTTTCTCTCAATTCCACTCTCCCTAATAATACATGGACATCTACTTCTCTTCCTAAGCTCTCCATTGCAATGTTATCCACCCGTTCATTCCCCCTCACCCCAGCGTGCCCGGTGACCCAGCAAAAACTGATGCTGTAAACTAAAAACCACATTCAAGATGTCATTGACAATGTCAGGACGAGCTTTAGATTTTCCTACTTTTAAATTTTCAGAGCACCTGCAGAATCAGAGCAGATAATGACTTCTCTAGGTTTGACTTCCTCAATCCACCATAGAGCCCATAAAACTGCCATTAATTCAGCAATGAGGACAGAGCTTCCATTAGAAATACGCCAACCAATTTCCAACCCTAGCTGCTCCACATACACCCCAAATCCAGCTCTCGTAAAAACATCCTTGTGCTCCCACTAATTGAATTAAGATATTCCTCTATTTTTGATGCCACTTCTAACTTATCTTTTCCCTGAAAAAACCAAGCTCAATATTCATTTCAGGCAGCACCCAATATGGTAGGTAACCAACTTGTGTGCTCTACAATACTCCCTGATCCATGCTCATCTTCCCTGCCACTGATTTACTATGACAAAAAATGTGTTGTATCTATTAGCTCCAGCAACCGCTTGCAACAGACACCTCGCTGGAAGGTATGATTACACCCACTAAGTTTTCCCAGTACTGTAACCCTAACATAAAGGGATAGTTCACCCAAAAATGAAAATTCTGTCAGTAATTACTCACCCTCATGTCGTTCCAACCCCGTAAGACCTTCGTTCATCTTCGAAACACAAATTAAGATATTTGTGATTAAATCTGAGAGCTTGATCACTCCTCCATAGGCTTCTAAAGGATTGAAACTTGACAGCCCCGAAAAGTTATTAAGGAAATCGTTAAAAGAGTCCAAGTGACTACAGTGGCTAGATCTTAAGTTTATCGAGCTACGAGAATTCTTTGAGCGCAAAAAAACAAACAAAAAAAGCTACTCTATTCAAGTATTCTCTTTGGGCCTGGAGATTTCACGTATTGTTATTGCGCAACGCTTTTGGTTGAACGTCACACGCATCACACACATGACCAGCATCGGCCAATAGTGAGCCTACGTGTGACGTATAACACAGAAGCGCTGCGCTGTTACACTACGTCAACAGCTTAGGAGAATGACACGGAAGAGAAGAGATGGTTGAATAAAGTCGTTATTTTTGTGTTTTTTTTGCACGCAAAAAGTATTCTCGTCGTTTTATAAGATTGAGCCACTGTAGTCACTTGGACTCTTTTAACGATTTCTTTAATAACTTTTCGGGGCTGTCAAGTTTCAATCCTTTAGAAGCCTATGGAGGAGTGATCCATCTCTCAGATTTAATCACATATATCTTAATTTGTGTCCTGAAGAAGGTCTTACGGGGTTGGAACGACATGAGGGTGAGTAATTAATTACTGACAGAATTTTCATTTTTGGGTGAACTATCCCTTTAATGCGTCTTAACCATAAGGGCATTTCTCCCATTTCAATAAGTAGGGCAGGGACTGAGTTCTAAAGGCCCCACAGCAAAGCCTCAAAGCCCTTGCCTGCACCACATCTAACCTAACCAGAACAGTTTTGGAAGCAGATCCATACACAAAGCACCCATAATCTAGAGCAGATCTAATCATGGCCTGAAAAAATAGCAGCATCGTCTCCCTATTAGCCCCCCACTCACACACCCAGCCAGACTTCTCATTACATTCAAAACTTTTTCACACTTCAACACAATTTTACCTACATGCACAGCCCAAGTCATACACTCTTCAAACCAAACACCTAAAAATGTAAAAACCTTTACCTTCTCCAATGGAGACCCATACATATATAGCCCTATAGGTAACTTTCTTTTAAAACCAAATATTAGATATTAAGTCTTAGAAGCAGAGATTTTGAAGCCCCATGTATTCCCCCATTCCTCTATAGATACTAACACTCTTTGAATCTGTTTTAAAACAAACTCTACACTACGCCCTCTACGCCACTACGGGTGCTGCCTCTTAAAAAAGAAAATATTTGTAGATCAAAAGTTAATGGAGGATTGAATGTTTAGGATTTTATGACCTCTGATATGATATTTAAAATAAAATGGCTTCAAAATTATTTAAAAAATAAACAAAGTATATGGTATACGGTACCTAATTATATCTTTCAAAAAGTAGGTGCTATAGAATTTATACTAAAATGTGATTATGATGTTAACAAAATACCCGTTTTGTTTCCACAAACAAGCTTTACTTTCATGGACCCTAATGTATAGTCATAATTTTTCCCCTCATAAATGTACCATTTGGAACACCAGATGTATAAGGATTAGAAACAAATCAATTTTTTTTGAAAATTGGTTCGTAAAGGGAATTATTTGGGTTAAAATGTTGATAAAAAAATTATGGTGTCTTATACAATTATAATGAGTTTGTTCATATATATAACTTTTCAGTTGATCCTGTCCAATATTTTTTGGTTTTACATGCAATGCAAGGAAATTTTGAGATTATTGGAAGGTCATAATAATTAGAGAGAATATAGGGCACTATTTGTCACTTTGAGTGATTTATTGCCCTTTGACCACGCCCCTTTTTCCCACGCTAAGCCCCGCCCCTTTTTCCCACGCTAAGCCCCGCTCCTTTTTCCCACGCTTAGCTCCGCCCCCTTTTCCCACGCTTAGTCCTCCCCCTTCCCTCCCACTTCCGGAGAGATCATGTGACCGCGGGAATTCCCACGGTACGGACCCCTCCCATCCGAACCGGTTCCGGAACCCCTCCCATCCGAACCGGTTCCGGTCTGGGCACATGCTGTACACCTGTTACGGCACAATAATAACTAAAACAGCGCGTATTTAAATTATATCAAGTAAATAGTTATGTTTTCTTAAAAGATCTAATTACTATTTTGAAGATGTACATTTTTCACAATAACACACAGTGCTTAAAACTATTAAAACAATTTGTCTTTAGTGTTCATACACTTGTAAGTTGTTTAAACTGCATTTCTTAAAGTTATCGAAATTTTTTAGTTCTTAAAACATCAAACAAATATTAAAACATATCAAAACTACATCATGTTAAAAATCACAATATCAAAAACACATGCATATTAAAAAACTGACTTACGTTTTTACATCCTGTTTTGTTATCCTGTTTTATCCGTTACCAAAGGTATTAATCCAACAGCAATGGTATTTCCAACTCCAGAGGTTTAGAGATTTTAATTCCAAAAGCTGTGTAAATGTAATTTCCCGGGAGCTCCGCGAAACACATCCGCTCTCTTACATCCCAAAAGTTAGACTGACATCTCTGAGGTCTACAAAGCAGCCAGACACAGACTCCACCCCTAGACCCTCCCACGACAGGTGATGAAGAGGTGTGGGAAAAGACGACAGTTCCCACGCATTACACAGGACAGTAGGAGGGGCGTTATTGTAGCTCCGTCCACATTCTACAACCATTAATACCCTCCCACACAACCATTCTGTCTCAAAACAAATGTTCCATTTTACATAAACCATATGTTTTAAAAAAGTGTTTGCAATCACAATAATAACTAAAGGTCTAATATGTCTTCAGTGTTCACACACACTTGTAAGTTGTTTAAACTGCATTTCTTAAAGTTATCAAAGTGTTTTAGTTCTTAAAACATCTAACATCGATTGTATTAAAACTATTTCTATCATACATTTACAACTATTTTCTATCATACATTTCACCTGTTACGTGTATCTGACATGATCAATGTAAAAAATGTTCAAAATGATGGAAAAACATTCAAAACAATACATTTTCAATCCTTTTAAGAAGTATGTCAGAAAACAGAGATAGGTTTAGTGTTTTTTATATTAACATGTAGTGATTTAAAACCATTAAATCCATTTATATCATTAAAACATAGTAATGTTCCATTTTACATAAAACATTTGTTTTAATAAAAGTGTTTTCAATCACAATAATAACTAAAACAGCGTGTATTAAAATTATATCAAGTAAATAGTTATGTTTTCTTAAAACATCTAACATCGCTTGTATTAAAATTACATCAAACAAATAGATCTAATATGTCTTCAGTGTTCACACACACTTGTAAGTTGTTTAAACTGCATTTCTTAAAGTTATCAAAGTGTTTTAGCTCTTAAAACATCTAACATCGGTTGTATTAAAACTATTTCTATCAAACATTTACAACTATTTTCTATCATACATTTAAAAAAGTTGTGTTTTTTCACAATAACACAGTGTTTAAAACTATTAAAATAACTTATATCATTAAGATACTATTGTCTTTAGTGTTCATACACGGCGCTAATATTAAAATTATATCAAGTAAATAGTTGTTTTCTTAAAACGTCTAAAACCACGTGTATTAAAATTATATTATGCAAATACATCTAAAACAATAGTTCTATTTTTATCACGCATTTAAAAAAGGTGTACTTTTCACATAACGCTCAGTGATTAAAAACCATTAAGTCATTTTTATATCATTAAAACACAGTGTAGACCTTTACCTTTACACATTATTTAGTAAAATGTTCCATTTTACATAAACCATATGTTTTAAAAAAGTGTTTGCAATCACAATAATAACTAAAACAGCGGGTGTTTAAATTATATCATGTAAATAGTTTTTTACTTAAAACATCTAAAGACGGTTGTATTAAAATTACATCAAACAATAGTTCTATCTACATTTAAAGAAGGTGTGTTTTTCACAATAACGCACGGTGCTTAAAACTATTAAAACAATTTATATCATTAAGATACTATTGTCTTTAGTGTTCATACACATGAAAAAAGTTTAAAAGTGTTTTCTTAAAGTTATCAAAATGCGTTAGCATTAAAAAACATCTAAAACGTCTGTATTAAAATTTTCTATCATACATTTAAAAAAGTTGTGTTTTTCACAATAACACACAGTGCTTAAAACTATTAAAACAACTTATATCATTAAGATACTATTGTCTTTAGTGTTCATACACTGTGCTAATATTAAAATTATATCAAGTAAATAGTTGTTTTCTTAAAACGTCTAAAACCGCGTGTATTAAAATTATATTATGCAAATACATCTAATTACTATATTTGAAGTTGCACTTTCCACAATTACACATCGTTTAAAAATATTAAAATGTTGTATAAAGTTAAAATACACATATCTTTAGTGTTTCATACACTTGTAAAATGTTAAAACATTAATGAAAAAGTTTAAATTGTATTTTCTTAACGTTATCGAAATTTTCTAGCATTAAAACATCTAAAACAATGTGTAATGCAATTTTATATCAAACAATAGATCTATTTTCTATCATACGTTTTCTAAAATTAAAACTTTATGTTAAAAATCACAGTATCAAAAACACATGCATATTAAAAAACTGACTTACGTTTTTACATCCACGCTTTGTTGTTGAAAGAAGAACAAAAGTAATCCTGTTTAATCCAACACCATCGATATATCCAAAGGTATTAATCCATCACTATAAAGGTATATCCAAAACTTTAGAGATTTTAATTCACAAAGTTGTGTAAATGTAATTCCCCGGGAGCTCCGCGAAACACGTCTACACTCTTACATCCCAAAAGTTAGACTGACATCCGTGAGGTCTACAAAACAGACTGACATAGACTCCACCCCTAGACCCTCCCACAACAGGTGATGAGGCGTGGGAACTCGGTTCCCACGCGCACACACGCTCTCTTCCCACGCGCACACACGCACCCACATACGTCACACAAGCACCCCCACATAATGAAAGAAGAGACATACACCCATGCGATGCGCATGCGCGGACACACACACACACACACACACACACACACACACACACACACACACACACACACACTCATGTTCCTCCCATAGGATGACAGGTCATTGTGCGTGCTTAAAAAGGAGGACGGATTCTGTACACAATACTTGTGATCTTTATCCAACTAGAAATGGCTACCGCTGACCCTAAAACTCCTGAAAGGAACATCAATGATGTTATGGAGGATTTAACACTGGCTCCGAGGAAAAAACATGGACCATGTTTAACTCGATTTCTCCATGAGTTGACGGATCGTGTGAAGTATACTTTTCGTCTGTCCGGGGGACGTGCATGCACTTACGAGTTTGACAAGGAATTACGCGAGGTCAGACTCATCAATATCGATGATGATGATGATTGTTTCACGTCGAAAATGAATGAAGATCCTGATCTGGTATTCACAGAAAAGGATTGGATTTTATTTTACAAAGCTGTCTGGAGAGATTTGAAAGATGGCGGGAGCGAACCACTCTTTATTGCAGAGTGGCCTGGATTAAGTTTTGGCACAAGGTACCGTCTTCTCGCGGATCACGTCAACAAACATGCAGAAGACTACATCTACATTTTATGCACCGACTTTGTTCGAGACCATCCGCAGTACTCTTGGCCTATCACGGAGGAGGAACATTTTAAATTTTACGATTTAAAGTTTATGTTTCAATGGAAAGATTTGCCGATATTGGAGGATATTTTCTCTAAAATCAATCAACTCTTCTCATGGGGGAATGCGTATGATAGGTACAAGAATATTAAAGTCCGTCTGTTCAATCCCGAATGGTGTACACCTTCCAGGAGAGGAGTTCATGTGTCTCATCCTACATACTACAAACATTAAACGAGGATCCTGACAGACTGTCTCAAACCGTTGCACTGGATTATTGATGATGGTCATACATCGAAAAGGCATCATGACGGTGGATGATACGTCTAACGAAGTTATCGAATCAGATGAACACTGTATGGAAATTATTGAACGATTGGAATAATAGGTAGGGTAAAAAACTACTCACCTGCGTGTGTGTGCGACTATCAACGGCATTCTGAACAGTTGTCTGAATGGAGATATATTATGTGTCTTTGTACGTATGTAACTGTTGTTTTTAAATTGTCAAGGAATGAATATCTCGATGTCTGTAAAATGAATGATATTACGTGTGAATACATGTTGGAGAAAAATTTATTTCGCTGTTTGGATGATATTAAATTAATTCTGTGTATGTTGTAACCTTATACTTTTTTCTATTCTGAAATAAAAAATATAAAATTCATCCTATGTATGTCGGTACTTTTTTCTATTCTGAAATAAAATGTATAGACATGACTGAATGAATACATATTTCAAAAACTTTACTCAGTTGTATTAATTTACGTGCTATGATGTATTATTTACCACTCTTTTATTTTTCCATTTATAAGCGTTTTAACTCACATCTTCATTACCACATCATCTGATTATTTGTTTATCTTTCTGTATCAAACATACGCTTACGCTTTTACAACAGTCAAATCTAACATATTTGAAGAAAAACTAATACTTATCATAATAACGTAGTGTAGCCTATTAAAATGATGTATAAGTTAAAATACACTGGTCTTAGCCTTTTTTAAACATTTGTGAATGTTAAAACGCTAAAAGGCCGGTGGTCAGCCATTTACAGAAAAGTAAAACAAGTTAAGACTTTTTCATTACAAAAACGATACATTTATCTTTCACACATTGTTCGTAAAACTGTTAATATCATAAAATATCAAACTGTGCGATGGTGTTAAGTCAAATGGAGAGTTTATTCTATATACCAGAATTCACTCTACTCTAATTAAAATAACGAGCAACTTCACCTCTTTTTAAAATATTTTTATATCTGCCTTAACTCGCGTACTCCAAACTGATTATGTGTTTATCTTTCTGTATCAAACGAACACTTACGTTTTTACAACAGTCAAACCTAACATATTTGAAGAAAACTAATACTTTTCATAATAACGTAGCGTACCCTATTAAAATGACGTATAAGTTAAAATACAGACTTATTAGCATTTTAAACATTTGTAAAATGTTAAAACGTTTAAAGGTGAGTGCTCAATCATTTACAGAAAAGTAAAAACAAGCTAAGACTTTTTCATTACAAAAGATACATCTATCTTTCACACATTATTCGTAAAAAAGTGTTACATTATACGTAAATCATCTTTACACATACTAGTCTACTATAAATAAACTAGCCACAACCTTTTAACCAATCACAGGTAGGCCCAACACGGACCCACGCATGCGCAAGCACAGACTCCTTGATGTCTGAGCGTGCTGTGTCACATACAGACACTATTTTTCCCTCCTGATGAGGTGTGAGATCTAGGAATTACTTTATAACACATAGTTATCTAAAAAAGCTAGGAGATAGTCTTATACCGTTCTGCAGTATTCGTAAAACAGTTACGATTTACATAAAATATCATTCAGTGCGAAGCTGTTAAGGCTAATTCAACATCTAAATGTATAATTTATCACTCTTTTAATTTTCCTATTATAAGTGTTTTAACTCACATAACCATTAGCTACTACGTCTGATTATGCGTTGGTCTTTCCGTATCAAGCACACACGTATACGTTTTTAAATCGGACAAATAGATCTAATTCATTGAAGTTACTTTACACAATTACACATAGTTTAAAAGTATTAAAATGATGTATAAGTTAAAATACACAGGTCTTAGCCTTTTTAAACATTTATGAATGTTAAAACGCTAAAAGGGAGACGGTCAGCCATTTACAGAAAAGTAAAACAAGTTAAGACTTTTTCATTACAAAAAGATACATTTATCTTTCACACATTGTTCGTAAAACTGTTAATATCATAAAATATCAATCTGCACGATGGTGTTATGTCAAATGGAGAGTTTATTCTATAGGGTTATATCAGATCGTAGTACTTTATCACACTATTTTATTTCCCATACATATATGAAAATTGCACAGAGTTTACATGTTGTTTTAAAATCACCATTATTTTAATGTTTAAAATTTAAAAACAGTGCAAGAAATTATTAATTGGAATGGAATAATGATTTATTTAGCAGGAAATACAATCTCAAACCATCAATGTTAATACAATTACACATAGGTCAACTTGTAACACGTACAAATGAATTACAGTAAACAGTAAAATAATAACAACCACCTGTAAATAATAACGAACACATGTAAAAAACTATAATGGTACCGTCACATCATTTCATAAAGACACCATGTAGTTACATCAAACTTTGCAGAATGTTCAATCTCTCAGAGATTAGTGTTGTTAGGACTACAGTTAAAAGTTGATTTTCACCCCTTACCACCTCAATCTCTTGACGAACTAGCAATAATTCATTACGCAATTGTGTGTTAGTGTCCATTCCCTCCTCACGACATGTACCAAGCAAATCCATAACACTCCTTAAATCCTGAGTGTGCTGACACTGTTGCTGTATTACATTGTTTAGAAGTGTTACGATACTCCCCGCGGATTCAGCTACAATCGCATCGGTTTGTTGATACGTTAACGGACGTGTTACAACATCTAAAATTCTCGAAAAAACTCTATTAACACCTTGTAGCGTCTCACGAGTGGGTCTGTGATGACCTCTGTCACTGTACAATGGTCTGGATGTTCCTTCAGATCCCAGTACGGAATCATCACTGTCTGATGAATTCTGTTCGGAGTCAAGTGCATCTAGCGCTGCTGTTTGTGAATCCATGAAAGTGTTTAAACCTCTTTCATCGTAATCTTGTCCTAGGTGAAATATATTAATAAATATTAGATTCATTATTTATTAGATTAAAAATATGTTGTAAAATATATAGTCTAGTTTCTTACCGTTATCCAGCGAGACGCCTGTGCATGAGGTAGAGTTTGGTTGTAAATTTAAAAGTCCTTTCTTGTAAGTGGTTGTGGATGTGCAACCATCCGTGGTGCTTTGTTCTGGAAAAATAATATTCATTTATTATTTTAAACGTATCGATTAAAAATAAGATAGGTTAGATGAATTAATAAATACAGTAAGACAAATACAATAGTCACCACCCACCTTCGCTAGGATACTCTAATCGTACGCCGTTGTCATATTCACCATAAATTTCACGAAGTCTCTTTATTCCTTGACCTAAAGGTCGTAGATTCGTACACGTTCTAGAATGACTCGTGTCGCACAAACCATCAGTATTAGACGCCGGGGGTGAATTATCTGGCTGATCATGTACCGTCTGTTCTGGACTACCCCAGGGTGTGACATCCTCATATACTTGAACACAGACAGGATTGTGTGATGCGTCATTTTCGTCGATATCCTCTTCTACAGGATTATCGTTATAAGTATTAGCTTGTAAAAAATCGGCCGATGAAACGCCATCCGGAAAAGCAATGTGATCTAATTCAACAACAAACATATATTAGTACCGTAGTCATTTCAATAAATTATAAAACTGAACATATTTTATGAAAATACTCACAAAGGTCATCCATGAGTTGTTCTAGATTATCTTCGCCGGTTGGTTCAGGTAATACAGCATCTGTATAGTGTTGATAAGAGTGAAGAATGTACGTTATTCTAACAATCATTCATTATACATTTCGGTTTTTGTTCAAATAAGAGATATGGTTAATGTACCTTGATGGAATTCAGCCATGTCTTTGTAGATCGATTCAGCGACCCCTATCCGTACACGGTAACGTATTTAGCCTAAATGAAATAGACTACTCCTGATCTTTTAAAGAAACGCATATGACATTTTTTCAAACACTCCCCCTATTCCCGCACACATTTTTTCAAAGAAGGCCTTTCATCTCTGTATGACATCTGATTTACAACTAGAAAACATATGACAAACGACCCCAGTAGTTTCAACTTCTACAGATAACCGGTGCAATAAAATATTTCTTACATTCACCATAAGGAGATCAAATTAGCACATACAGTATAATCAGCATGATGACCCCATGCTACGGCAGACTCTCTGGAGTCCTGTGTGTGTGTGTGTGTGTGTGTGGTGTGTGTGTGTGTGTGTGTGTGTGTGTGTGTGTGCGTGTGTGTGTGTGTGTGTGTGTGTGTGTGTGTGTGTGTGTGTGTGTGTGTGTGTGTGTGTATGTGTGTGTGTGTGTGTGTGTGTGTGTGTGTGTGTGTGTGTGTGTGTGTGTGTGTGTGTGTGTGTGTGTGTGTGTGTGTGTGTGTGTGTGTGTGTATGGATCAAACACTTAAAATCATCGATCTGACAAATAAATATAACTACGGCTGTGCCATAAGCTGGAAAAGATTCGATTGTCATTCGTTTCATAATAACATAACAATTACAATTTTCAACTGATAGATGGCAGAAGCATCATCGTGATATGTTTGCAAGACTGACATGAAGTTTAATAGTGATCACTCATGACAGGCCTCACGATAAACATTTTCAATTATTTTACGGATAGTAACAATCATGCAATGATTACCTTAAATTTTCTACTTTGACTTGTAAGTATACTTGTTCGTTTCGAAGATAAACATGGAACGTGTGGCTTATTATATGTTTTAAAAAACGAAAACGGTGATATATTTAGATTTTAGATTATTATGGTATGAGTGATTTTGATCCGTGAATGCAGTATTGACTGTAACACATTTTGTCAAAAAGAAAATTCAAAGTGATTCTCATAAACTTAGCAGAAACATTGGATAATAAAGAAAGCCATTTAAAGACGTTTAAAAGTGTTAAATAGAAAATATAAATATGTTAAATATGATTAACATGACTGTAAAAGTTACAGCTTAGGCCTACCGTGCTAAATAAATCATTATTCCATTCCAATTAATAATTTCTTGCACTGTTTTTAAATTTTAAACATTAAAATAATGGTGATTTTAAAACAACATGTAAACTCTGTGCAATTTTCATATATGTATGGGAAATAAAATAGTGTGATAAAGTACTACGATCTGATATAACCCTATAGAATAAACTCTCCATTTGACATAACACCATCGTGCAGATTGATATTTTATGATATTAACAGTTTTACGAACAATGTGTGAAAGATAAATGTATCTTTTTGTAATGAAAAAGTCTTAACTTGTTTTACTTTTCTGTAAATGGCTGACCGTCTCCCTTTTAGCGTTTTAACATTCATAAATGTTTAAAAAGGCTAAGACCTGTGTATTTTAACTTATACATCATTTTAATACTTTTAAACTATGTGTAATTGTGTAAAGTAACTTCAATGAATTAGATCTATTTGTCCGATTTAAAAACGTATACGTGTGTGCTTGATACGGAAAGACCAACGCATAATCAGACGTAGTAGCTAATGGTTATGTGAGTTAAAACACTTATAATAGGAAAATTAAAAGAGTGGTAAATTATACATTTAGATGTTGAATTAGCCTTAACAGCTTCGCACTGAATGATATTTTATGTAAATCGTAACTGTTTTACGAATACTGCAGAACGGTATAAGACTATCTCCTAGCTTTTTTAGATAACTATGTGTTATAAAGTAATTCCTAGATCTCACACCTCATCAGGAGGGAAAAATAGTGTCTGTATGTGACACAGCACGCTCAGACATCAAGGAGTCTGTGCTTGCGCATGCGTGGGTCCGTGTTGGGCCTACCTGTGATTGGTTAAAAGGTTGTGGCTAGTTTATTTATAGTAGACTAGTATGTGTAAAGATGATTTACGTATAATGTAACACTTTTTTACGAATAATGTGTGAAAGATAGATGTATCTTTTGTAATGAAAAAGTCTTAGCTTGTTTTTACTTTTCTGTAAATGATTGAGCACTCACCTTTAAACGTTTTAACATTTTACAAATGTTTAAAATGCTAATAAGTCTGTATTTTAACTTATACGTCATTTTAATAGGGTACGCTACGTTATTATGAAAAGTATTAGTTTTCTTCAAATATGTTAGGTTTGACTGTTGTAAAAACGTAAGTGTTCGTTTGATACAGAAAGATAAACACATAATCAGTTTGGAGTACGCGAGTTAAGGCAGATATAAAAATATTTTAAAAAGAGGTGAAGTTGCTCGTTATTTTAATTAGAGTAGAGTGAATTCTGGTATATAGAATAAACTCTCCATTTGACTTAACACCATCGCACAGTTTGATATTTTATGATATTAACAGTTTTACGAACAATGTGTGAAAGATAAATGTATCGTTTTTGTAATGAAAAAGTCTTAACTTGTTTTACTTTTCTGTAAATGGCTGACCACCGGCCTTTTAGCGTTTTAACATTCACAAATGTTTAAAAAAGGCTAAGACCAGTGTATTTTAACTTATACATCATTTTAATAGGCTACACTACGTTATTATGATAAGTATTAGTTTTTCTTCAAATATGTTAGATTTGACTGTTGTAAAAGCGTAAGCGTATGTTTGATACAGAAAGATAAACAAATAATCAGATGATGTGGTAATGAAGATGTGAGTTAAAACGCTTATAAATGGAAAAATAAAAGAGTGGTAAATAATACATCATAGCACGTAAATTAATACAACTGAGTAAAGTTTTTGAAATATGTATTCATTCAGTCATGTCTATACATTTTATTTCAGAATAGAAAAAAGTACCGACATACATAGGATGAATTTTATATTTTTTATTTCAGAATAGAAAAAAGTATAAGGTTACAACATACACAGAATTAATTTAATATCATCCAAACAGCGAAATAAATTTTTCTCCAACATGTATTCACACGTAATATCATTCATTTTACAGACATCGAGATATTCATTCCTTGACAATTTAAAAAACAACAGTTACATACGTACAAAGACACATAATATATCTCCATTCAGACAACTGTTCAGAATGCCGTTGATAGTCGCACACACACGCAGGTGAGTAGTTTTTTACCCTACCTATTATTCCAATCGTTCAATAATTTCCATACAGTGTTCATCTGATTCGATAACTTCGTTAGACGTATCATCCACCGTCATGATGCCTTTTCGATGTATGACCATCATCAATAATCCAGTGCAACGGTTTGAGACAGTCTGTCAGGATCCTCGTTTAATGTTTGTAGTATGTAGGATGAGACACATGAACTCCTCTCCTGGAAGGTGTACACCATTCGGGATTGAACAGACGGACTTTAATATTCTTGTACCTATCATACGCATTCCCCCATGAGAAGAGTTGATTGATTTTAGAGAAAATATCCTCCAATATCGGCAAATCTTTCCATTGAAACATAAACTTTAAATCGTAAAATTTAAAATGTTCCTCCTCCGTGATAGGCCAAGAGTACTGCGGATGGTCTCGAACAAAGTCGGTGCATAAAATGTAGATGTAGTCTTCTGCATGTTTGTTGACGTGATCCGCGAGAAGACGGTACCTTGTGCCAAAACTTAATCCAGGCCACTCTGCAATAAAGAGTGGTTCGCTCCCGCCATCTTTCAAATCTCTCCAGACAGCTTTGTAAAATAAAATCCAATCCTTTTCTGTGAATACCAGATCAGGATCTTCATTCATTTTCGACGTGAAACAATCATCATCATCATCGATATTGATGAGTCTGACCTCGCGTAATTCCTTGTCAAACTCGTAAGTGCATGCACGTCCCCCGGACAGACGAAAAGTATACTTCACACGATCCGTCAACTCATGGAGAAATCGAGTTAAACATGGTCCATGTTTTTTCCTCGGAGCCAGTGTTAAATCCTCCATAACATCATTGATGTTCCTTTCAGGAGTTTTAGGGTCAGCGGTAGCCATTTCTAGTTGGATAAAGATCACAAGTATTGTGTACAGAATCCGTCCTCCTTTTTAAGCACGCACAATGACCTGTCATCCTATGGGAGGAACATGAGTGTGTGTGTGTGTGTGTGTGTGTGTGTGTGTGTGTGTGTGTGTGTGTCCGCGCATGCGCATCGCATGGGTGTATGTCTCTTCTTTCATTATGTGGGGGTGCTTGTGTGACGTATGTGGGTGCGTGTGTGCGCGTGGGAAGAGAGCGTGTGTGCGCGTGGGAACCGAGTTCCCACGCCTCATCACCTGTTGTGGGAGGGTCTAGGGGTGGAGTCTATGTCAGTCTGTTTTGTAGACCTCACGGATGTCAGTCTAACTTTTGGGATGTAAGAGTGTAGACGTGTTTCGCGGAGCTCCCGGGGAATTACATTTACACAACTTTGTGAATTAAAATCTCTAAAGTTTTGGATATACCTTTATAGTGATGGATTAATACCTTTGGATATATCGATGGTGTTGGATTAAACAGGATTACTTTTGTTCTTCTTTCAACAACAAAGCGTGGATGTAAAAACGTAAGTCAGTTTTTTAATATGCATGTGTTTTTGATACTGTGATTTTTAACATAAAGTTTTAATTTTAGAAAACGTATGATAGAAAATAGATCTATTGTTTGATATAAAATTGCATTACACATTGTTTTAGATGTTTTAATGCTAGAAAATTTCGATAACGTTAAGAAAATACAATTTAAACTTTTTCATTAATGTTTTAACATTTTACAAGTGTATGAAACACTAAAGATATGTGTATTTTAACTTTATACAACATTTTAATATTTTTAAACGATGTGTAATTGTGGAAAGTGCAACTTCAAATATAGTAATTAGATGTATTTGCATAATATAATTTTAATACACGCGGTTTTAGACGTTTTAAGAAAACAACTATTTACTTGATATAATTTTAATATTAGCACAGTGTATGAACACTAAAGACAATAGTATCTTAATGATATAAGTTGTTTTAATAGTTTTAAGCACTGTGTGTTATTGTGAAAAACACAACTTTTTTAAATGTATGATAGAAAATTTTAATACAGACGTTTTAGATGTTTTTTAATGCTAACGCATTTTGATAACTTTAAGAAAACACTTTTAAACTTTTTTCATGTGTATGAACACTAAAGACAATAGTATCTTAATGATATAAATTGTTTTAATAGTTTTAAGCACCGTGCGTTATTGTGAAAAACACACCTTCTTTAAATGTAGATAGAACTATTGTTTGATGTAATTTTAATACAACCGTCTTTAGATGTTTTAAGTAAAAAACTATTTACATGATATAATTTAAACACCCGCTGTTTTAGTTATTATTGTGATTGCAAACACTTTTTTAAAACATATGGTTTATGTAAAATGGAACATTTTACTAAATAATGTGTAAAGGTAAAGGTCTACACTGTGTTTTAATGATATAAAAATGACTTAATGGTTTTTAATCACTGAGCGTTATGTGAAAAGTACACCTTTTTTAAATGCGTGATAAAAATAGAACTATTGTTTTAGATGTATTTGCATAATATAATTTTAATACACGTGGTTTTAGACGTTTTAAGAAAACAACTATTTACTTGATATAATTTTAATATTAGCGCCGTGTATGAACACTAAAGACAATAGTATCTTAATGATATAAGTTATTTTAATAGTTTTAAAACACTGTGTTATTGTGAAAAAACACAACTTTTTTAAATGTATGATAGAAAATAGTTGTAAATGTTTGATAGAAATAGTTTTAATACAACCGATGTTAGATGTTTTAAGAGCTAAAACACTTTGATAACTTTAAGAAATGCAGTTTAAACAACTTACAAGTGTGTGTGAACACTGAAGACATATTAGATCTATTTGTTTGATGTAATTTTAATACAAGCGATGTTAGATGTTTTAAGAAAACATAACTATTTACTTGATATAATTTTAATACACGCTGTTTTAGTTATTATTGTGATTGAAAACACTTTTATTAAAACAAATGTTTTATGTAAAATGGAACATTACTATGTTTTAATGATATAAATGGATTTAATGGTTTTAAATCACTACATGTTAATATAAAAAACACTAAACCTATCTCTGTTTTCTGACATACTTCTTAAAAGGATTGAAAATGTATTGTTTTGAATGTTTTTCCATCATTTTGAACATTTTTTACATTGATCATGTCAGATACACGTAACAGGTGAAATGTATGATAGAAAATAGTTGTAAATGTATGATAGAAATAGTTTTAATACAATCGATGTTAGATGTTTTAAGAACTAAAACACTTTGATAACTTTAAGAAATGCAGTTTAAACAACTTACAAGTGTGTGTGAACACTGAAGACATATTAGACCTTTAGTTATTATTGTGATTGCAAACACTTTTTTAAAACATATGGTTTATGTAAAATGGAACATTTGTTTTGAGACAGAATGGTTGTGTGGGAGGGTATTAATGGTTGTAGAATGTGGACGGAGCTACAATAACGCCCCTCCTACTGTCCTGTGTAATGCGTGGGAACTGTCGTCTTTTCCCACACCTCTTCATCACCTGTCGTGGGAGGGTCTAGGGGTGGAGTCTGTGTCTGGCTGCTTTGTAGACCTCAGAGATGTCAGTCTAACTTTTGGGATGTAAGAGAGCGGATGTGTTTCGCGGAGCTCCCGGGAAATTACATTTACACAGCTTTTGGAATTAAAATCTCTAAACCTCTGGAGTTGGAAATACCATTGCTGTTGGATTAATACCTTTGGTAACGGATAAAACAGGATAACAAAACAGGATGTAAAAACGTAAGTCAGTTTTTTAATATGCATGTGTTTTTGATATTGTGATTTTTAACATGATGTAGTTTTGATATGTTTTAATATTTGTTTGATGTTTTAAGAACTAAAAAATTTCGATAACTTTAAGAAATGCAGTTTAAACAACTTACAAGTGTATGAACACTAAAGACAAATTGTTTTAATAGTTTTAAGCACTGTGTGTTATTGTGAAAAATGTACATCTTCAAAATAGTAATTAGATCTTTTAAGAAAACATAACTATTTACTTGATATAATTTAAATACGCGCTGTTTTAGTTATTATTGTGCCGTAACAGGTGTACAGCATGTGCCCAGACCGGAACCGGTTCGGATGGGAGGGGTTCCGGAACCGGTTCGGATGGGAGGGGTCCGTACCGTGGGAATTCCCGCGGTCACATGATCTCTCCGGAAGTGGGAGGGAAGGGGGAGGACTAAGCGTGGGAAAAGGGGGCGGAGCTAAGCGTGGGAAAAAGGAGCGGGGCTTAGCGTGGGAAAAAGGGGCGGGGCTTAGCGTGGGAAAAAGGGGCGTGGTCAAAGGGCAATAAATCACTCAAAGTGACAAATAGTGCCCTATATTCTCTCTCTATAATTGTTCTCTACAAACAACATGAAGAAGAATTTACTTCTTGTATTACATTGCAGGGTAAGGATTTCACAAGTTCTGGATGTAATATTTTTTTGCGATCCCTTCTTCAATCTAAATGTATACTTGCTGTTACTATTCACTGGAATTCTTTATTTAAGAAACATATTGAATGGAGTAAAGTTTGGATAACACCTCACAAGTATTGCATTGCAAACAAAGTAAAAGAGGTTTCATATAACATTTTCCATCGAATTTACCCAGTTAAATCACTTGTGGTACAACGCTTTAAAGTGAACATTGAAGATATTTGTGGTTTTTGTAAAACCACCCCTGAGACTATTAAGCATTTATTCTGGGAATGTCCCAAGACCCAGATGTTTTGGAAAGAACTTAGTAATTACTTGCAAAGTAAAGTTATGACCCCTGTTAACTTTGAAGAAATTGATTAATTTCCTGTTACTATATTCATAAGGTCAAATGGAATGGAAAAATACCAAATTTTTAACATTTTAAAATTGATATTAGGATATATTTAGAAACTATTTCCAAAAGTAAAAACCTGAAAGCTATGAAAACTAAACAGCTGTTTGACAAGTAGAAGCTTTTTTTGTAAAAAAATCTTTCAGTAGCCTATTTAGTATTATTTTTTATTTATTTACTTTCTTTATTTTTTTCTTTTCATTTCTTCTCTACCTCTGACATGTATGGTTATATGTTCTCTTGTATGTAAACTGTTTTGTTATTAAAATTCAATAAAAAAAGAAAAAAATAAGTAAACGTTCAGTCACAGTGACGTAAGCCTACGTCGCCGCTCCCTCACGTTAAGACCAGAGCAATCGATCCAGAGCTGCACCCGTGTGAAACCCTTCACCCCCTTTTCTTTTTGTGCATAGGCTTGGAATTGTTGTTCAAACAGCTCGTGGTTAATCATCCATCTTTCACCATGGCAACGTCTGTGAAGCTGAATACCGGGGCAGATATGCCCATCGTCGGGCTTGGCACGTGGAAGGTACGTACGGTGTGGTTTATAAATGATCGTGTTAAATTACATAAGTGCATTCATTTAGCTGGCACATTGCACGTGGAATTCATGCCCAAAAAGTTTTTATAATTCATACAAAAGTAAATTAAAAAGACGAATATTAAATTAGTCTTTAATATAAAGACTAGTATTAATATGATTTACACGAGGCTGCAAAAGTCCGAAATGAATCGTCAAATGTTGCGTAATTCAGAGGCAAGAAGTTGCCTGGGCGGTTATAAAAAAGTTTAGTTGTTTTACGATTTGAAATGATGGCCAATAAACTATAGGCCTACGTTATTGAGCAAGTTCGAAATATGAATGTTTGTGTCTAGAGAAAGTAGTTTGATCATAGTGACTAAGCAAGTTCACCGATATCAGTTCTGTGCGTATCTTTTAACTGATAACATTCAGTAAGTCTTTTGTTTAGATCGATGAGATTTTATGAGGAGAATGTATATTAAAGTGACTAAAGAACAAAGACCTTTGTTCTTGATATGTACCATGTTGGAAAACACTATAGACCTAATACACAATCAGAAGTTTTAGTCTTAGTGCACTTTTTTATTTTGTTTTAATTTTTTCTCTCTATCTTTTCGTTTGTCTTCCTAATTTTCTGTACGTTTTTCTGGTGTTACTTTCCCTTATTTTCCATTAATTTTCTTTCCCATTTTCCCTATTATTCCCATTTTCCCTTTCCTTTCTCCCATCCATTCCGTTTTTTTCCTTCTCCTATCCATTGCATTTTATTTCCTTTCCGTTCCTTTTGTCTTTCCATACCTTTCCTTTGTTTTTTGGTGTCTAAATGTTGTGTCTTTTTAAATTCTGTTGTACTCCCTCCAGTCTCCTCCAGGTAAAGTTGCAGAGGCTGTGAAGGCAGCCATCGCTGCTGGTTACAGACACATTGATGGAGCCGCAGTGTACAATAATGAAACGGAGGTTGGAGAGGGAATTCATGCCATGATAAAAGATGGTGTAGTAAAAAGAGAAGAACTGTTTGTGGTGAGCAAGGTATGTCAAGCTGCAGGATTTACCTCAAGAATTTGATTGACAAGGAAGGAAGGTTACTGCTGATTTGGTAGCTTTATAATGAAGTGAATACACGGCATGTCATTTTGATTCACAGCTCTGGTGCACCTTTCACGAGAAGGCCTTAGTAAAGGGAGCTTGTCAGAAGACTTTAAGTGACCTAAAACTGGACTACCTGGATCTTTACCTGGTTCACTGGCCAATGGGCTTTAAGGTGATTTATTATAATTTTTTGAGAATGTCAGAATGAAACCCCTCCTCTAAAGTCCTGTTTGTCACTCGTTCATGTCTAGCATTCAGTGTTTATCTCCATAATGAAAGCTAAGATCTCACTGTACCACCATTCAGAAATGCATTGTCATCATTGCTTTTCAGTCTGGGTCAGATCAGTTTCCATTAGACAGTGAAGGGTTAACCATTGGCGATGACACCAATTTCTTGGACACCTGGGAGGTAAGAAGACTTTTTTTTAGATCTTAAATCTTTCAAAATGTTTTAAAGTTACCTTTCACATTCATTTGTGCGAATGAATCTGTTTTACATGTACTGCATCATTATAAGAACTGCTTTACATTGTAATGCCAGTGTATATTGGCTCATCTTTTTAGCTCTATTTAATTAATTATAGTTATGGCATAATATTTGTGCTGTAGGCCATGGAGGAGTTAGTGGATGCTGGGTTGGTCAAGGCCATTGGCATCTCCAACTTTAATCGAGAACAGATCGAAGCTATCCTGAATAAACCAGGACTCAAGTACAAGCCTGCCAACAATCAGGTTGGTACCGTCAGTGTGGTTTAATTCGACAATTACAGATGGACCAAGAAAGGTCAACATTTATCCAGAGATCAGCATTGTGCCTCCAGCAGCTTTGTAATGCAATTACTCCTTTAATTTCCTGCTACTTGTCCAGAACAGGCGCAGTTATTTGTCTAGATGTAGTCTTAAAATATCATTAGGTTACTGCTTGCTTTGATAATGATTATTTTGGGGCAGGCTTTTATTACAGGGAAGACAAGAATAACTTTTTGTATCAATAATATGATATTGAACTTTTAATATGTATTTTACTAATTTAAATGTTAGCACATAGTTAAAGACACCTAATTTAGTCGGACCAGAAATCTTACTGATCCCAAAGGGGTGTGTGTGTGTTATTTAAAAGAGCTACAATTTTTAAACTTTTTTTTTTTTTTAAAATTCTTTATATAATTTTATGTATTCAGGTTGAGTGCCATCCATATCTGACTCAGGAGAAGCTGATCAGCTTCTGTCAGTCCAAAGGTATCTCAGTCACTGCTTACAGTCCTCTAGGTTCTCCAGACAGACCATGGTAGGTAGCCGTTCCCACATGTTAATGCTTTGTTGCTTGTGACATTTATTTGTTGCGAAGGTTTAAGTTGCAGTTAGTACATTTATAATTTGTTTAATGAATAACACTGGACTTTGTCTCAAACTAAGGGCTAAACCTGAAGATCCCTCACTGCTTGATGACCCGAACATTAAGGCCATTGCAGAGAAGCACAAAAAGACAACCGCCCAGGCAAGGAGACTGTCATCTTAGTTATGTCATAGTTTGTTATTGATTCATATAATAATGTCAATTTGACATCAATGTACAGGTCCTCATCCGCTTCCAGATTCAGAGGAATGTCATCGTCATCCCCAAGTCTATCACACCTCAGCGTATTCAAGAGAACTTTCAAGTAAGTTCATCAGCAGGTCATGGAATCATAGTGCTCCTTGTATTTTAATATTTTTGTCTATATTCACAGGTTTCTGATTTTGAACTGAGTGCGGATGATATGAAGACCATTATGGGCTTCAACAAGAACTTCAGGGCTTGTCCAATGCATTGGTGAGTATGTTTTACAGGGTTCCCAAGGTCATGGTCAACTGGGAAATATCAGGAAATTGTGCTATGGAAATCACAGAAATGTAGTCCATATAAATGATTCTATTTATGGTCAGTTCTGAAATGTGTAATAAAATAGAATTGCTGTTAGGGAGTTCAATCTCTGTAAAATTATTTAAAGTATCCAGTAAAAGGGATGGGAACCCTGGTTTTACTCTATATGAAATGGAAAGAAAAACGTAGTTTTATTATTATACTTATAATTATATATAAGTAATAATAATTTATTATAATCAATAATGATAATTTATTTATCATTAAACTTAATGTGATTCTCTCTACATCTGTCAACACAGGGGTGTGAAGCACAAAGACTACCCGTTTAACGCTGAGTATTAAAAGAAGACAACTCAAAACGTGCTGTTTGATGAAAATAAGTTCCTCTGTTCCAGAGAATGCTGTTTTGTCATTGATCAGTGTGAAAATGCTCTTCATTTTGCATTACGAAACTTGTAACTGAGAAATTTCCTTACAGGTCATCCTTGATGTGTGATTGACAGGTTAGCTTCTAATGAATGTTTTTTTTTTTTTTCTATAGACCTGAAGGTTAAAATTGTTAATGCATTGACAATTTTAAGCTGTTACTACTTTAGTGTACACTTTAATGTAAAAAGGCTCATGACAAAACAACCCAATTAATAAAAAAACCCATAATTAAATCTTAAAAAAAACATATACACTAGTAACTTTTTTATTTGAACAATGTCACACATTTTTCACAATTGGGCAGATAACAAAAGTATTGGTCCTCCTGAGAATATATTTTTTTTATATACACACCACACTCCTTGTTTTCAAAATGACAACAAAGCACTTCCGTTTGTAAGAGCAGCTTTGTTTACAATATATTGATGTATGCTTTGAAAGCCAAAATAAAGCTCTGCGTCGAACAGCTCTCTGGCTTCTTTCTCATGTCTTTCACAACTCGCTTGACCTTTACATTTAGCCGCATTTAGTCCCTTAAATGACTGTATTACACTTGAATAAATGCTGATAATGTGGGTTTGCTCATAACATTCATTCACATACTTCATTTATCAGTGTTACTAGTCACAAATGCAGGAGTCATATTTAAAATCAGTTAATATGCAGACCGCAAACAGCATTTACTAAAGCTTTAGAATTCTGTATTGAGTGGATAATCCTTATGCTTGGAAGCCCTGCAATAAAATGGTAGAGGAGGATTTTAGTTAACTTAATACTACACAAACGGATACAAAGTCCACTGCAAATGTTCATAACGATGACTCACCATTCCAGCATAAAAGCCCTCCAGTTTCTGTTAAAACTCAGTATAGTGTTCATCTCCTCCTTACTCAGCTCAAAATCAAAGACCTGCAGGAATAAAATAATTAAAGCTTGATTATACTTGGTGTATGTTAACCATCATACACTTCAACCGTCATAACTGATCAGGTTATTCTTGTATATCAGCAGTGGAGCAACATGTAGGACACCTGGTTTAATTAAAAGTAGAGTACCTTGAAGTTCTCTTTGATTCTGTGGGGGGTTACAGATTTGGGAATGACCACAACATTCCTCTGCATGTGGAACCGGATTAGGACCTAGAAAAAAAGGTCCCTGTTTAGTCTTATGATGGAAGAATGCATTTGTAAAAGTGTGTAATGCAAATGTTTTAAGGGATGTCTTGCATTCAGCTGACAAGTTGTACTTAAACATGTACTACTTCTAGGTTGATTTAAACAACATTTACTAATAAATGAATAACATGAATAATAAAACGTGCAAGTTTACACCTACCTGTGCTGTGGTTTTACCATGCTTATCTGCAATGGCCTTGATCTTTGGGTCCTCCAGCAGTGATGGCTCATCTGCCTTTGCCCTAAAGAAAGTCAAATCTGTTGTAACGTAGGCCAATACCATTTTTTATATAGATAGATACATATCTAGTGTTAGTAAAAGTTACTTTTAAAAGTAATGCATTATAATATTGCATTACTCTAAAAAGAAACTAACTTTTTACGGAAAGTTCGAAAGCCGTACAAAACATTACGGGTCATGTTACCTACTGTACAACTCTTTGATTGGAATGTTGAAAGAAATGTTTTTTGTTACTTTTGTGCTTTTTGTCTGTACCTGTGCACGCATGTCTAAGTGACTGTTATGGAGAAGAGAGCTAATATATATATATATATATATATATATATATATATTATATTAGGCAAAGAAAGTACTTACCATGGTCTGGTTGGAGAACCTAGAGGACTGTAAGCAGTGACTGTGATCCCTTTGGACTGACAGTAGTTAATCAGCTTCTCCTGAGTCAGATATGGATGGCACTCGATCTGGAGGTGAAAAGCAAAGATTTTGGCACTTGAACAACTAAGTTTTGATCGGTTTTAAATTCTTTAGATGTATTGCAACCAACACAATACCTGGTTGTTGGCAGGTTTGTACTTGAGCCCTGGTTTATTCAGGATTTTTTCAATCTGATCCCGGTTGAAGTTGGAGACACCGATGGCCTTGACCAACCCAGCATCCACTAACTCCTCCATTGCCTTTGTGAGAAAATTTAACACTCAAGTAACCATAAACTTTTCTTTGAGTTGCAGTTCCTGAGTTACAGGAATCTCACATTCATTTTGTTTTTGTACTCCTTATTACCTCCCATGTTTCCAGAAAGTTGCTGTTGTCTGGAATTACATGGCCATCCTTATCGCATGGGAAAAGCTCCTTTCCAGGCTGCCAATTTGAATACACAGATTAGCATAAATAAAAATAACTGTTGCATAATATAAACAATAAGTTCTTATTTAGTACTACCTTAGTGCCCATGGGAAAGTGCATTAGGTAGAGATCAACGTAGTCTAGTTTGAGGTCACTTAGTGTCTTTTCACAGGCTCCTCTTACCAAGTGTTTCTCATGGTAAGTGCACCACAGCTTCAAAAGATACAGGATTTAGTTTTGCATGTGTTTATGGCCAAAGTCCCTTTCACATTCATATTTGTTAAGCTTTTTTCTCGAAGATTTACTGTTCAATCATGTTCTAACCATGACTTGCATTTCAGTAATTATTAATTAGGGCATGACGTAACAGTGCATTAAAACACATGGAACACAAGACAACAATACATGTAATATAAATGGATAACTATGATCTTTGACATGATTGATGCTGTGTGAAATTACAAGGCACATGACTGGCCTTATGAGATCATGTTTCCTGTCATGTGCCTCTGAGACAAATCTTTTCATTAAAATGTGTTACTACCTTGCTAACAATGAAAAGGTCCTCTCTCTTTACCACTCCCTGGTTAATCATGGCATGTACAGCGTCTCCAACTTCATTCTCATTTTCATAGACAAGGGCCCCATCAATGTGATGGTAGCCGGCCAGAATGGCTGCCTTCACAGCCTCTGTTACCTCACCTGGAGGAGACTGGAGCAAGTTTCAGAATTTTAATATTAAATCTTATATTAGTAGACTTTGCAATTATTATCAAATCTCTAAAATTGGAAGAAGAAAAAAAGATCAAGTGAAAAGAAAAGCATTATTATTCATAAAATAATGGTTTAAAATAAAATGATACATCTCTAGTGTTTAATTGGCAAAACAAACGATAAACAAATATTTACCATAATTAATATCGTACAGAATCGAATTGTACTGTACAAAAAAAGAAAAAAGGTAAATACTCACCCTCCATGTTCCCAGTCCAACAATGGGCATTTTAGCTCCATTATTGAGAGTTACAAATGTCATGGTAACTTTTACTATAGAGCACTTATCAGATATAAAATAAAGCACTTGTTTGTCTGCACACAGCTTTCTCACTCTGCAGCAGCCTGTTCTTCTGAAGCTAGCTTATTACATTGGCTTGTACGTGAATTTGATTGGTCAGGTCTGGAAACACCCTTTTTAGAGGGTGGTGCAGTTCCTCAATCCCACCATCATTCCAACATAAAGCAGACTTGCTTGTAGTTCAGAGTTATACAGTATAAAATCTAAAAATTAAACTGAAGAAAAAATTAAAACAGTTTTAAGATTGATTTAAAAAAAAAAAAAAAAAAAACGTGAATGGCATGATGTATCATAACAATAATAATTGTACATGTGTTTGTTATTTTGTACAGTATAACACATTTTTTATTTATTTATTTAGACAGTTTTGAAATTGTTTATGATTTTTAAAACATGATTGACATGATATATAACTGTGATTACTTTGTATAGTATACACTATTTATTTAATTATTTTGTATATAATTTTCATTTTATTTATTTAAACCGTGTTGAGATTAAAATTTAATTTAATTTTATTTTTAAGCTTTAATTTTGAAACTGTATTTCCGGTTGTTACCAGAGCTGTTTTTCACATAATTGTCAACCCTGAAATCCAAATCAGTGACTAGTAATGTAATTATGCGTGGTAAATCTACCCATCCTGTACAACAAAAATGAGTAATTTAACATGCAACTCGTGAGATGTGCACTTTACTTCAATGATGGTTGAAGTTAAATTACTAGCTACATCATGAATACTGGATTCCCCAAATAAGAAGAGCACTTGGGAGTTTATAACAGATATACTGCAAGTGTTTTAATCTAATTTTCTTTTTCTCTACAGATATTTGAATTAAATCTTTAGATGCATAACAAACAATTGCTTATTATAATTTAGACTGAAAGATCAACCAAACCCACTGATTTTGTGCTATAATTTTATTTTTCCTGTCAGTTCCAGACAGAATTCCTGTCCCTCTCTCCGCCCTGCGCCTTTTGGTCCCACTTGTGTATGCCTCATTTCTGCTTTTATGTGGAGAACTGTGCAGCAAAAGGATGTGATGCGATGCTGGCAGATTTTGTTACATTGGTGTCAGAAGCAGTCCCAGAATTGATTAGTCTTAGACATGGAGACATGGCAAATTCCTAAAGTCACTGCTTAAGCACCACAAGAACCTTGGAAATGTAGATACCAAGAATTTGTTCAAGTCTGTTAGATTAGCAACCATTTGTAACGGTTGTCTTCCATATTGTGATAACCTCCACTGCATTTTTTACCAGTCTCTTGTCAGCCCATGAGTGCAGAAAATTGCATCCTGTCCAACTCTCTAAAGCGGGTGACTTCCATCAGCAGAGCAGGGGTGGTAAAAGTACTCAAAATTTATACTCGAGTAAAAGTATATATACCTAAATAAAAAATGACTCCAGTAAAAGTAGAAAGTCCTCCATTCAAACATCACTTGAGTAAAAGTACAAAAGTATCTGATTTAAAACGTACTTAAGTATCGAAAGTAAAAAGTAAATATTAAAACTGTAATTATCAATAATTAAACAGGTCAATTGTTTTGGGAGTGATATGCAATGTTTTAATTGAACAAATTATTAGATACTGCAATTAAGAATTTGTTAGATTTGCAATCATAAGAGACAATGATGCACCTTGCATCAATTCTAAACAATTTCATTAAGTTTAGTGACAGCATATTATGGTGCAATGACTAGTAGACTATTGCTTTTATTATTTCTTTGATACAAATTTTACAATTTCAATTCAATTAGTGTGGTTTGATTCCGATCTTTAATAGATTTATTTTGATAAATATTTGGTACAGTAGATACATGTTAATTTTTAAATTAAGAAAATCTCACCTAATGCTGTAAACATAGGCTACAGAGAGCCCTGTCAGCTGGTATTATTAAATGTTAAAAATACATGCGGTTTTTATTATAATAACAACTTAATATTTTAACGATATAGCCTAAGTAAAAATATAATAAATATATAGTGCACATATTTAGCAAAATACTCATTTATACTAATATTAAATATATTATAAAATACTATTTTTTTCTAGCTAACTAACATGCTATGGTCATAAAATGTTTTTTTTTTTTCCTGAGGTAAATGTAACGTTATGTGACATATTGTTCTCCAGCTGTTTTATTGACCTCTTTCCGCGTTAGAAAAACAGATATATCGATATTATGTATGAGGTATATACATTTCGGTAAGTTGTAGGCTACTGTATCTTTCAACCTAGGCTACCTATTATTGTTCATTTGTGTTTATTTACAATTAACTAGTAGTAAAGAGATTAATGGCACCCCATAGCAGGCGCTAGCTATCTGTCAAGTCACATTTAAAAGCGCCAAAACGGTATTTATTGTTTGAATTTCGTAATAAAATTGACAGAATCTGAGAGCTGAGACTTTTTTCATATCAAAAGTAACCTGCTCTGTCTTGTCTGTCGGTGTCAATGTCCTCTTTGCTTCGCGATTTTTCTCTGCGTGAAAAAATGGATGTGTGTTGTGAGAGCGTGTGGAAAGTGTCAATTGCGTGAGTCTCACACTGAATGAGTGAGAGTTGGCAGCTCTGCAATAGACATGTTCCATAACATTAGCAGCATCAAACAGAAGATGTGCAAGATGTAAGCGGGAATCTCGGGATCATTGCTGGGCAGAGCTGCACCTTCACCTGTTTCTGCGGTCATCTTCCACAATGCCGAACTGACTGCTATGTGAGCGTACATGCTGGCAAGAGCTCGCGCATTCTTTTTTTCAAAATAAAACCAAGTTTTTCATTGGTTTGGAAAGCCAGTGTAATAAATACTTGGAGCGGGCATGGGGAAATGTAACGGAGTAAAAAGTAAACTTTGTCTTTAATATTGTAGTGGAGTAAGAGTAAAAGTAGCTGCAAATAAAACATACTCAAGTAAAGTACAGATCCCCGAAATAAATACTTAAGTAAAGTAACGAAGTATTTTTACTTCGTTACTTACCACCACTGCAGCAGAGTGTAAGTCAAGTTCAGATGTTTGACTGTGAAAGACGCAGTAAGAGCATCTGAATGTACAGAGACTCAGGTAGGACAAGGTGAAGATGGAAAGCCTGCAAGAGGCTTTGGTTTGGATGATTCTGGGCTAACACTTCCCAAAGACCACAGATCAACAGATGGTACTGAAAAATCTCAAGAGGAGCACTAGTGACTGATGCTAGAGGCTGGGGTCTTTAGCGTCCTTGTTAGCATGCCCGCCTCCCACACCGGTAGAACTGGTTACATTTGGTGCCATGACCCAGATGGGAGGGAGCGAGGTTTAGAGTGTAACGGACGTAGAAGTGAATGTAAACCTCACTCCCCTGATAGCGACTGACGCTAGAGGCTGCATTCTTTAGCGTCACACGCCCCGGTTCGATTCCCGCTTGGAGCGGGTCGTGTAGGACCTGAGGACATATTAACATGTATAAAGCACTTTCTGTGAATGATTAAGGTGATGACATCTCCTGTTTCAGATGGATCCTCTCACACCTTCTCTTGTTTACAGTGCCCATTCAGTCCTCAGGAAAGAAAGCCCACTCAACTAAGGTTATAGGAAGTGATACTGCAGTTGATCCCTCTTTACAACAGCTGCCAAAAAAGGTACCGTTTCCCATGCTTATTGAAAGCCCACCAACTAACCCACACTGATGAGTGTCCTCTTCTCTGTCTGTATCTGAATATGGCCGCAGTTTCTCCAATTCTCAGGCCGTCCGTCGCCATCAACTCGTTATGTGCACTGCACTGTTAACGAATTTTCTTGTATTTTTACAGTACATTACTGGCAGCACGGTTGGCAGCGAGTTACTGTATTTCCGATTTACAGTAACTATACTGTAATTCACTTTACAATACAAGACCAGTGTTGTAAACTACAAAACAGTACTTTACACAAGACCCACCCTGAAGAGGCAGTGCATCGCTGCAACGCCTTCGGGAAGCAGCTGCCAGCTCGCTCTTATCAGACACAAGCGGATCCATGCAGAGGACAACTCATAAGTGTACCGAATGTCAGTCCACCTTCATCTGCTTAAACTCCTACAACCGGCACATGCTGATACATCAGCCTGAGAGACCATTGCGCAGATGTGGAAAGGGGTTTCTGTACCCTGGGGCTTTGATGCAACACCAGAGGAGCCATTTCAAAGAGAAACCATGGATGGCTTTGCGCACACTGTGGGAAAAAAACTAAAACGTTGAACTCTGATTGTTCCCATTCCACCAGCATTACACACGAAAACTTTCAAATGCACCTTTTGCGACAAGTCGTTCACGTTGAAGGCCAGCCTGACCCATAAACTCTCCCACACAGGAGAAAGAAAAGACTATTCCTTTGCACAGACTGCAGAAAGGCCCTTTTCTCAGACTGGACACAAACCTTTCCAGTGCCCAGACTGTGAGAAGAGTTTTACACAGCCTGCGACCTGAAGGTCCACAGGAGGCAGCATCACACACACATATGGCCCTATTTGTGTTCTCAGTGTGACTGTCTTTAGTTCTTACTGCCTCAAGTGGCACCTGCGGATTCACTCAGAAGAAAAACCCTTTCGGAGCTTGGACTGCGGGAAAAAAAATCAACAGTCATATCATCCGAAAGTGCACTTCCAGACTAGAAAAGAGAGTGAGGGGAGCGCATATAAAATATTACCTTGGACTGAAAAAAAAAATGTGTAGGCCTAGCCAAGTCACATAACCTGAGGTAGGCCTACAAATTTTTTCATGTAGGCCTATGTTCTCATACAAACAATAACTTGTAATAATGTGGTTGATGTAATGTTTTATATCAGTGGTTAAAGAGGAAGTGTAAGGGGTTTTGGGACATGTAACAAAGGTTCAGTGTGGGGTGCAAACAGGCTCAATTCAGCATATTACAGTAATGTTTATTATAACCTTTCTTTCTACATTATATAAATGTTAAATTACAAGTTATTTATTATGCGTGATTTGGTCTAACGCCAAGTTTATGCAGTATAGCGATTTACAGGTGACGAGGTAACCATAGCAACATGAGCGCTTACCGACCGTTCACACAAACATTTTTTGAAAAGTTTAGATAGTTGGCGTTTGGATAATTGTTGACGGACCTCGACAGACTGACTGTCCCTCGAAAGTAAGTTTGTCAGCTTTTTTATATAATGTATTAATATGTTATTTGCACTACCTTTACCGCTCGCCAGATGGCAGCAGCACAGCGCCAATAGAAGGTGTTCCAGGCACGTGCTCACTGTTGTTCCACACAGTGTGAGTGTTTGTCAGCAGTGCAAGCCATTCTCAATAAAAAACAAGCAGAAAGGGAACTGGTATGTAAACATGATTATTTTTGCTATTATCTTTCAGGCTCTGGATATAGTTATTAATTAATATTATCATCAGATGATTTTAAAACTCAAAATCATAGGCTACTAAAACCATACTAAATCTAATTTAATCCTCGAATATTCCTGTTTGGGGTCACTCTCTGACCCCAGCGAAGAAGGAATGCTGAAAACTCCATTAAAACATATCTAAATAGACAACCTTACAGTTATAGGTTAGTAGCATTTAGCATTGTTTATTTCCTGTTGTTCATGACCCTGGAAGCGGGTTCCTTCCAGGTTTTAAAAGCATTGTAATGCCCCGTGTTTAGCTGTGATTCAGAAATCCCAGCATGAGAAAATGCATTACATGTATTGAAGTTTTATACTTAAGATCTCTACTCAGAAGTAATGTAGCAATTTCCATGAATTGCTTCTGAGATGTTGTCATGTTCAAACTTTATGTCAAAAATAAAAATAATATATATATATAGTCTCATGAAGTCATATGCCAGAATTATAGTGCATGGGTTTCTTTTGTGACACTTAAATGGTGTTTTTGCATCCTTTTTTAAAGTTGTTAAAGTACTCTGTTTTTCCTCTTTTAGTTTCTACAGCAGAAATTAGATGCAATGCGAGCTGTCATTAATCATAGACTCCCAAAAAGCAAGATTCCTGCCTTTATTTCTTTCTTTCCCCTCACAGAGAAACATTAAATCAATATAGGCCTAGCTATATTAGAACACAAAGCAGCAAAGGGCAGACACTTGTGGGTGGTTGTTTGGAGTCCTTTGGTCCATTCACTCTGTAAGTGTTTCCAGCTGGGATGGGAGAGACCGGCGCCTGCCCAGCTGCTGCGCACTGACCTTCCTCTTACAGCAGGAGTCATTTTGCTAGAGGAAATTTTACATTAACTCTCCATTTCCAGGCTATACATATAGAGGCTTTTTTTAAAATCTCAAACTAAGCGATATGTTTGGTTTGCATATGAGGATTTTAAGAAAACTCAATAATGGGCTCCTTGCACATAGCAACCTGACGTCATATCCGCAACGGGTAAATACGGCACGCTCTCTTCCTGTTTGAAGGCGTACATACACAACGTAGACATTTTCCGCCTAATACTAGAAAACAATACAGCATTATAACACGCAAATTCTGTCAGCCCGGGATTGTTTATTAGCCTAATGTAAGCTAGCAAACTAACGTAAGCCATAAAGTTTGAGATATATAGACTTACCTTCATATCCGTGGATATATGAAGAGGCATAAATTTTAAAGCCCTTCTCTCTAATTTGCTGGTAGGTGATTTGGATGAGGACTTACAAAGGCGATTTACGTCCGTTATTGTAAGTTTCGGCAACTCTTGTAAACCTCTCATCTCACAGTGTAGAATAGCGCCGGAAAAGACGAGGCCGCATTTCGGGTAAGGGAGTAGTTACGTGCAAGGAGCCCATTTGCCCTTCCAAAATTGACTTCCTCTAAAATCATAGAAATCAACGATGATATAAGTGTAATTTCTGTATATGATCCAGCTGGATATTAACCACACAATACATGCGATTCAATTCAAGTCGAGCTTTAGGATCCCTTCTATTGTATGACTAGGCCTAATCGCAGTGCAGAATAGTTTCTCTGAAGGCCTGCATTTCTCTGTACCACCATAATGAGTTTATTAAAACACCGGTGAATAAAAAGGGGCACCTCAGTTTTAAGGAACAAAAAGGCCATTTAAACGTTTGTCCAATTTAATTTGAACTTGTCCGTATCTTCGGTTTTCTGTCTTCATTAGCTTTACAAAACTGTGGCAAACACAGGGGCACCGTTCTCTCTCCCTCAATTTGTGTTATCTAATTTCCCTCCTCATCTCAAACAATCAATTACCTGGCTGAAGTAAGCCCTTAATGCCTTTAGCTGGAAATTGCCTTTGCGCCCATGCAAGCCAAATAAACCAGATTAGCCAGTGGTGATTGAATTCCTTAGGGCGAGACCCTGACTTGGACAAATTCCCTCATCTGCCAAACTCCTGCAGCATTCGGCTGATAAGTCTGGGTGAAAAGCTCACGAACCGTGTCCCTGTTTGTGTGTTTGCTTTGTTTCATAGAGCGGATTCCAGACCCTATCTGGTTTTCCAGGGATTTGTTAGTGAAGAATTGAGGACAGACGTGTGATGATAGAAGTGCTATAATAAATTATATCTTGAATTAAGATAGAATTGAGTTACATTAAAAAAAGTCGATTTTTATATCAGACCTTATTTTTGATTCAAAGCATATACTTTAAAGTGGCAATTGTGAACACTGCAACACCTGCAGTCAGAATAACAATGATTTTAATTGGAGGTGACATGCAATGCTCACGTAGAAAAAAATAATTCGTCTAACTTGGCAGCAGTTGCAGTCATGTGTCAATCTGTTCTGCATGTTCAAGTGGCCCTCAAGACATCGGATGAATGAAAGGCGCAAGCACACCTTGACACAGAAACTCTGTAATGTGTCTTGGGGTCACAGTCAGTCACTTTACTGCAGGAAACATCAGGTCTAGAGGTGTAAATATTTCTGGCATTATTGATTTCAATTACAGTTCTTGAGTCTAAAATTGCTCTCGTTAATCCAATTAAATTATTTCGTAATTATTTTGAAAAATATGCTGATGGCAAAACAGTTTGGAACTATTATATATACAAGTATTGTCAAAAGCATTACATTCACAGCTCAAGTTTTGGATAAAACATTAATATACATTTATAATCCAATAAAACAGGGATAACTAACACAAAAAGACTTAAGTAGACTGTTAAATGTGTATAATAGATTTATTATGTGATGGAAAATTACTGAACCAATAATTAAAACATAAATGAAGCCTGTTATTTATAGGGGAATATAGATTATCAAACAGGGTTATTTAACACATACTGTCTTAATGGCGTATAACAAATAAGGAAGAAATCGAGGCTTGTTAAAGCACATTTCAAGTAAATTTTGATTGTTATTTTCCATTTTCATTTTAGTTGAAGTTTGAGGCCTTGTCCACACGGTCACGGGTATTTTTATAACTGGAGTTTTTCCTCTTGCGCTTTAAAAAAAAATCGGTCTCAGTCTACATGAAAAGGCAAAAAACACGATATAAGGGCGGTCAAGAGCATGCCACACCAGCTGGCGGCGATATAACCCTAACCGTAAAGCCACGTTGGCCAATCAGAAGCCTAACAAAAAGTTGTTACCGGTTCCGGTAGGCGCAAATCTGACGTCAAACACAGCGGATAATCGATGCACACTCTGACGTCGCAAGGCAAAAACCCCGGTTTCACTGTCTAAACGACAACACTGTAACGGCGTTTCTGAAAATCCTCACCCTGGCAGGGGTTTTCAAAAATGTTCAGTTTCAGTGACCTGATACTGCGTTTCAGGCCGAACCGTGTAAAAAAAGTCACGGTTATAAAAATACCCGTGTCGTGTGGACAAGGCCTTCGTTAACTACAATAACCCTGCCAGAATATGCATAATAATTTTCAATTTGGAAAGAAAACAACAACTGTTAATTGGCGTTTAAAATGCAGCAAATCAAGGCAGTGTTTCATGGCGCATTGCAATTTTTATCATCAGATCAATGCATTTTTACAGGCCAAATCAGGAGGCTTTGACATATATTGTTGCCCTAGATGCGTTTGTTTTGGAGAGCATCTACATTTGAACAGGTGTGGAAAGCAACAGTGAATATCCCATTTGTGGAACATCAGAAAATAAAGAGATGTGCTGGGAAGGGGCACCACTGAAAGACACTCAAACTGGGGAAGACAGTGTATCTTGGTTTTAGTAAGTCATTAGTTCGGAATGGATTCACATACGATCAAACACGGTCCCATGAGGGTCATTGCCTATATGAGGTAAATGTAACTTTGGTGTGTGTCTAGTGGGCTTTGTGATATTTAATAGCTCTTCCGAGACCATGCATGATGAAGTTTTAATGCATACGTAAAGAGCCCTGCCTCTGCCTAATGAGCTAATCCGTTTAATGCTAACTTCACACACCAACCAAAGAATCGCTTCCAGTCTCCCCTCAGACACGAGCACTATAAATAGACCTTTAATAGATTAATGCAGTTTCTGTGATTTGTTGTTGAGGTCGGATCCAAAGCTAGTGACAAATGAAGGCGATTTACAGATTACTTCATGTAGTCTCATTTCCTTCCTCTATTTCTCTTATCTTTTTTATCGCTTTTTATGATCTGTAGCTTGACTTTTTCTTCTTTTTTTGAGTTTCACACCTGTGCCACACATTTCTCTGAACTTTTCTTGTCATCTCTCTCTGGCTTTAATGATGTGACTCTCTCTTTCGAACACTCAGACAGGGCCGGTGTGCCAAGTGTGTCAGTCGGCGGCTGTGCCACTTTTGTGGCATAGGGTTCCATGTTCAGACAGGAAGTTCAGAAATAGCCGGTCACACAAACTCATTTGAGCTGTGTTATCTCCTCAGAGACAAACTTCCAGCCCTGGAACCAATTAGAGCAGGAGGAGTCTCTTCACCAGTCCACCAGAGGCGCCTTCGGTGTGAAGACAGAGGTGCTACTGTCGTTCCTCTGGAGAAGTCATCAACAGCACCTCTGTTCTAAGGTGAGATAGAAAACTTTGGAGAGTGCTGGGTCTCACTTTTCTTTGACTGGCTGGCGTGTGAAAGATATGTAAAGGGGTCTTACTATGAGGAATCACATTTCCTTTGTGATAACACAATTTTCTGAACTATGAAAACATACAGGACCATAAAAAAACTGAAAGAACCAAAAAAACTTGAGGTTTCAGAGGACATATACATATCAGTATCAAAGGCACAGCAGCAAAAAAGGGCTAGTCGATGTGAGAGGATGGGAAATGATCATGATGTAACTGTCTGTAATTGTTGAGTATTCATTTATATGTATGTTGATAATACATGTTAATTTATACAACTTGAAATGTATTAGTAGTGTATGTAAAAAAATTAAAAAATAACCTAGATTCAAAACTTTTTTGTTCATGATTAACTAATGTTAATGAAGGAAACCAAAGAAGCTACAAAGAAAAAAAGAGTGATATGCAAATTGCCAATTTAAAGAAGGATAGCCATATAAATATATAAAAAATAAAATATATAAATTCCTTGGAGTAGAGTTAATGCTTTTATTAAATGCTTTTATGCTTACCAAGGCTGCATTGATTTGATAAAAATACAGAAACAAAACAGTAATATTGTAAAATAGCTGTTTTAAAATGTAATTTATTCCTGTGATGGCAAAGCTGAATTTTCAGCATCATTACTCCAGTCTTCAGTCACATGACCCTTCAGAAATCATTCTGATATGCTGATTTGCTGCTCAAGATTTTTTTTTTGGAAGTTTTTCTGCTTAATATTGTGGTGGAAACTGTGATACTTTTTTTTTCAAGATTCTTAAATTAATAGAAAGTTCAGAAGAACAGAATTTTTTTAAATAAAAAAAATTGTAATTTTAAATGATGCGCTTACACTTTTCATTAAGTTAATGCATCCCTGCTGAATACAAGTATTAATTTGTTTTTTTTATAATTCTTACTGATCGCAAAATTTTAAACGGTAGTGTATAAAATGAGAGAGAGAGAGAGAGAGAGAGAGAGAGAGAGAGAGAGAGAGAGAGAGAGAGAGAGAGAGAGAAAGATCTGATAGACATCCAAAAACACTGCAAAAGATAAATCTTTATTTCTCCCAGACTGTAACAGTAAAAAGTTAACAAGTGCAATTACAACGCCGCTTCCCCCCCCACCCAACTACCGACCCCATAATAAAAACAGAGAGAAGTTTAACAGGTGGACGGCCATATCACACTTCAACTGAGGGACCACCAACCACTATCACAGAACAAGGTGCTAGGCATGTACTACAGATTTACCGTAAGGCAATTTATAACCATTATAACTTATTACTCCAAAACATAACATATCTCTCTTCCCTCCAAGAGGGGAAAACTATTAGTTTCACCTTAAATAGATAAACGAAATCACAACAATTTCTCCTCTATACACAACACAACTCAGCACAACCGCTGTGTGTTATTGCAGGTGAATACTCACAGCCTAACAGTGGCTACTTTTACCTATGTCTAGTTGGTTTCGACTCAGTGCACAAATTCAATAGGGATAAAAAAATGATGTCACTGTATCTCTACAATGAAGTGACCGTCAGGCATCTGAATATCCAGATCTACACTCCATGAAGCAATGCCACTTAGTCAAGTTTCAGGTAAAGTTATGGTTCTTGTGGTCAATAAATGACATTTATCTGAATAGTAATTCATTATTATCTATTGCTTTATGTAGAAATTATTTCCCCAACCTTAAATTTCAGTAGTTAGAAATGTTTCAGAGTTTTCTAATTGGTAATGTCAAATTCCGAATCATAGTCAGTTTTGAAATGTAAAGGTGTTGTCACATGAGCAAAATTACGTCAAAAGTTTGCAGGAAAAAAAAGCTTTTGTCTATTGTACTATAGCAATGTAAAGTCACTTTCAAATCAGACCAAGCATCTTTCAACTTAAACCAAGCAACTTAAACTCTGCGTTATGAAATTTTCCGCCCTCGCGTGAAATTCCCAATCTATTGAAATGACTGGATTTCGCCCTTGGAAATTCGCAGAACAAGAGTAAATGTGACCGCACCTTAAAATACTGTAAGAAGATGTTGTGGTTAATTTAATTTAATTGGTCAAATTAAAACGGATATAAAAAATATTTTTCCGCTACTTCAAGAAAAGCCAACCAATGACTTCAGAGTAGGGCTGGAAAAAAATCAATCGCGATTAATCGCATCCAAAATAAAAGTTTTGTTTACATAAAATATGTGTGTGTAGTGTGTATAATTATTTTGTATATATAAATACACACACATGCATGTATATATTTAAGAAAAATGTGTTATTAATATAAAAATATGTATATTTATATATAATATAAATGATGTATAAATATATATACAGTATATACATGCAAATATTTCGTACATATATACATGCATATGTGTGTATTTATATATACAAAATAATTATACACACTACCGCACATATTTTATGTAAACAAAACTTTTATTTTGGATGCGATTAATCGCGATTGATTTTTTTCCAGCCCTACTTCAGAGCAGTGCAAACATGACATGTACTGTAGAGATTTACGGACCCATCGGTCTCTTCTCTGTCTTTTCGCAAAGTCCTATTCCCTGCATCTTAACTTCCGAAATGACAAGGCAAGGTAGTGGGTGTCAAAGACAACATTCTCATTAAAGACCTTCGACAGCTGTCGAAAAGTAGATCCAGCTGAAAAAGCCTGCCCTGATTGGGCAGAGAAACTCATTTGCAGCTGTCAGTCTCAGCATCAACATGTGGAGAAAATGCCATCCAGCAGAGCTGCAGGAGGTCGCCGGCACAGTCCGTGTCGTAAATGTAAATGGGGCCAGGAAAAGAGTCTAAGAAAACGAAATCTCCATTTCCTGGCTGTTCCTCCTTTGTCATACCAAGTATATCCTTGGGATCAAAGCTGGATATCTAGAGAAAAAGAGAGAGAGAGACCAGATCAAGATTAAAATTTAATCTGTCAGTTGGCACCCATATTTTTGTGGCTCAGGCATCAGCATTTCTAATAAAAGTATTAAATACATGCAGTATATAATCTTGGTATTTTACAATACAAGCATATATTCTCTGTCAGTGATGTATGGTGATATTTTAAGGGAAAACTGGATCTCCCAGTGGAACAGATGTGTTAATTTAGGCCCTTGTGGATGTTATAATCAGACACCAGCTCTGTAGCCATGGGCAAGCCAGAGCACGATTGAGCTGTGCGTTCACAAACAATTTCAGATCGCATCTCAACCTGTTTACATGTTGATCTACTTCACTGTACGGAGAGACAGCATCCTCACACACACTTTGCATTGCTAATAAGGCCTAAGACAAGTCAGACTGAAATGACAGTCTTTTCCAAAAAGCTTTTATAAACAAAATGAATATAATTATTTTAGGAGCCTCAGCTCAACTCAAACTTACTTTTCTCCATCATAAATATGAGCTGATATGACACATTTGTGTGGGTTCACGATACAAGTGTACAATACAAGTTAATTGTTGATTACCACAAAAATGAATTTCAATTTGTCCCTCTTTTTCTAAAAATAAATCAGCTAAAATGTGGAAGTGAATGAGACCAATCTGTAAACGTTAAAATACTCATCATTTCAAAAGCATAGCCACAAGATGAAAACAATGTGCACGAAAACACGATTTTAGTGCGAAAAAACAACAACTTGTTAATTCCAATTTTACAATTTTGCTGCATTGGCAACATAACCAGTAAAACCCTAAAATTAACCTAAAAATTATGAGAACAGCTTTACAGCTAAAATAATGTACAAGTTTTAACAAAATGAATGTAAGAGCTTCACATTTATGCTTCCATTGAATATATACTGTATATATACAATACACCACTTGTATTTAGTTTTATCGGACATCCCCAAACTACATTCCACCCTAAAATGGATATTCTGTCATTGTTTATTATTTTTATTGTACATTCATTATTATATTGAAAAAAGTGACCAGGACATTCTTCAAAAACTGCTTTTGTGTCCCAATGAAGGAAGAAATTAAATATGGGATTGAAGTGAGTAAATAATAACAAAAATTTCCTTTTTGGGTGTATTATCCCTTTAATTGTTGCTTAGTAAATGTCCATTTCGGCAGAGCTAGAACCGCAATTGACTGCTGGTACACTTGACTTGAGTTATTTAGAAATAGCATAAACATTTGGATCTTGAGTGAGACTTGTGAGCCTCATAAATGAAAATGTCAGATAAAGACAGAATATTTAATCAACCCGTTCCTTCAGACTAATCCTGTTTGTAATGATGAATGCCTGACTCCGTTCAACTGCCTGAACCTTACGCCACTCTGAACGTGGTCAGATTTTCAAGAATTTAGTCTTGGCAAAAGTTTCGGGAATGTCCATAGCTTTGGCCTACTTTAGAGAAGGGGCTGTCTGCACAGAGCACCATGCTCATTTATAATGCATTACAGAACGCTTTTAAGCTATGTAGGCCAGGAGCGCAGACAGGTTTATTGGTCTTGGAGAACACGCCTCTAAGGAACACACCGTTGTTCATGAAAAGAGTTGAAATGTCACACACAGGTCTTCCCTAACTCTACAGGCGTCCTGGAAAATACTCTGGAGTACATTTAGTCTTTACACCCTCTCCACCAAAAGAAAGAACACATATATCTATATTTATCATTTCACTAAAATAATTGTAACCTTTACAAAATGGATGTACAAATTATATACATAATTAGTATTATTTATTGTAGTAGTTATATATTATTTGGACAACACCAGTTAATGGTCTCAATTTGCTACCCATGAACACTTTGACCTGCTCTCAAACACGGTATTGTAGCTGAGGAAGAGTTTGTTTTGTGGTGTAGATGTGATAGCAAATCCACTTTCCATGCACTTCCAAAGAATGAGGACTCTGGATCGAATTGAAACGCTAAAACCCGGCGCCATCGTTACTGTTCGTATAACTACGTACAAAGGGCTGTTTTGTTTCCGACATGCGCTGTAAGCGGTAGACCAATCGCAACAGACTGAGCCATCTGACCAATCAGAGCAGAGTATCTCTCTGAAAGGAGGGGTTTAGAGAGACCTGATCCTTTATCGAACCATTTAAGAAACGGTGAGAAAAGAGCCGATGCTTCAAAGTAAATTTTGAGAAAATGTATGTGTTTTTACCTTAGATGCATGTAAACATATTATAGAAGACTTCCAAAACAAAGGAGCCTTTAAAATAATATAAAAGGGGCACTTTAAGTTTTATTTACTACATTTCTACAACACAGCTCTATTTAAGTAATAAGCTCACCTTTGCTGGAAAACTGCATATGCAAAACATTACTGATTGGTTTGTTGGTTTGTGGTTTTCAGCACATTCTTGCTGCTTATTACAAGACCATCAAAAGTTTTCAAATAAAAAAAAATATTAATAATCAATGTTAGCCATCTAGGTAATATCAGCAGAAGTATAAGTTGCAAGGCAATACAAATTTTAATCAATGACATTTTCATTAACCGAAAAGCAGAAACAGCTGATTATATATGTGAAAGAAAGAGAGTTCTTCTAAAACAAACACAAGGTCTTAATCACAAACCAAATCCTTCGAGTATGAGAGCTGAGACAATGGTGAGTCATTGACGCTGAGATATTTACACAAGATGAGCACTGCCCTCTGTGTGCAATAGAAATATCAACTGCCCCCACTGGGCTTGCCTCCACTCCACAACCCCTGAGAGATGGTTGTTTTGGGAAATGAAGCAGAGGCGTTCTGATGGGAAGTTCTCAGAGTTGGTGACATTTAGATCAAAATATCAGTTTTCTCAGACTAGAGTCCTTTCGGAGGAAAATAGCTAAATTATTATGTTTAATTACAGAAGACTAAAGGCCAATTCACTCAAACAGACAAACAAGCTGGCCGTTGGATTTAGAATATAAAAAAAAGTCATGTTCACACTGCCCCAACAGACACCGACAACTAACGCTGATTGAACATGTTCAGTCGGGTGAAAATAAACCCCGACCAATGCCAACAGATGCCGACAGGGGTAACACACTGATCCAAAAAATGTGCGGTGTGAATTGCCCCTAAGGCTCTCAGTATCAAATGCAAATTGGATGGTAATTTTAAAACAATGCTCTCTGCTACACTCCATTACATAATGAAAATTGAGTGCCGGCTTTGCATAGTGTGTCAAATTCTCTGCTTTATACACTTTCTAATTGGTTTAAAAGCTTGTTATTAAAGTAGAAGTACAGACTCTATCTCCTAATATAGCTTACCGCCTCATTATTCATATTAAATGCCTGTTGAAGACGTAATGATGCTTTGGCCATTACAGCAATTGTGATTTTTGTCTGTAATTTCATTAAACCTTTAGGGTATTCAAAAATATGTCAATTTTTCTTAATTTCTTTTTTTCAAAAAAAAAAAGTGCCAACCAAATACATGCCATCTGGAATCATGATAAAAAAACTCCAAAACAGACAAGAAATGCAATCACGTAATCTATGGGAAATCACTATCTTCACTCACCACTAGTCGAGAAATTGCTTAATTATTATCAGATGGATTCTCTCTTATGTAATTCCATGAAAAATTTAATTTTATCCACTGATATGCAATTTGTTTTGCTGCCAACAACAGCCAGAGTCTGCAGGCAGCCATGCTCCCGATGTATGAGTTTGGACTGTAGCAAAGCTCTAAACCACTCACTCACGATCAAGTGTTTTTCATTTGGCGTAGCCAACGTGATATTCAGTTACTGTTGTCCCTTATCATCAGAAGTAAACTGACCTCTCAGAATCACATTCTGTGTTCACAAACTGACATTAATACCATGACTCAATACCAAATCTCAGCTTTTACACTATTATCTATACTCTCCCCAAATTGCAGCTCTCAGAGATGATCGCTTGTTGTAGATATTTACTGAGCACTAATGGAATGTTGTATCAACGTTTAAGAGGTCAAAGCACACCAAATAAGCTGTTAGTGAATGTATTGTTCTATTTGCATTTTTGTCCATACAAATGAAAGTCAATGCTGTCCAAAACTACACTGGATCCCTGCTGACTTTAATTGCATGGTCAAAAAAACACTGATGCATTGCACTGATCAATTTTTCAAAATATCTTATTTTGTGTATTACCAAACACGGGTTTGTTAATAAAATCTAAAAAAAAAAAAAACGTAATAACTAATGATTTTTTTGTAGTTATGTCAAACTCTAAAATATTTAATTGGGTAAAAATTACTGAGAGATTTGCAATTATTTAAAAACAAAACAAAACACATAGATAATCAAATGACTAAAAAGTCATGTAAATGCATTAGTCATAGAGCATTAAACCTGAAGAACATTTGGTTACACTTTATTTTATGGTGTCCTTGTTACAGTGCAGTTATACCGGTATATTCAAGTACTGAATAATAATTACATGTACATAAGGTTTGGTTTAGGGTTAGTTGCATAATGTAATTATGCATAATTTGCAGTTATTACTAACTAATGTAAACATGTAACAAGGACACTGTCAAATAAATTGTTACAGTATATTGTCACCCCTAGTTTCTATAAATAAAAAATAAGAAGCTTTGCCATTAAAGTAAGTAGCAGAAATATCTTGAGGAATATATTCTTGGACAATAGGGCTTTGGAGTCAAAAGGTTTGAGAACCACTGCTTTAACAAATGGGTTCATTTTCTGCTTTAACTAATCCCAACTCCCAAATAAATTAAATTTTACATAAATTGGGGTGTAAAAAAAAAAAAAATCTTGCCACAGTAGACAGTCTGAAGGAGGGTAGAGGGAGGCTTTAAGTTCTAAATTATCTCCTGCCAACAGCATGCAGGTGCAGGACTTTAATTAGAAGCACCTGCTCAACAACACACACACACACCCCACGCACCACACGCACGCCACGCACGCACGCCCCACCACCACGCACACACAGATCGACTAGGCGGAGGGTGGCAGAGAAAATCACATTAATAAATTACATTTTGGGCGCTGTTGAGATGACCATCCAGTATTAAAGTGATCATTGTCTATCATTTGAATACAAGTTCATGGTGTTGATTAAAGCACACTTTAGCATAGTGATTGTGAACACAGACATGAGAGAAACTGCATCTCAAATGCTTTTATGTCAATTACATCTCAAGTGTGCCAGTATTCAATTAACCTTATCCTTCAAAATTCTTTTGGAGTCGAACAGCCAGACGAACTTATTGGGCTCTCGCATCTTATCTCTGAGCTGCAAGAGCTCTATTTATTTCTTCAAAGTGCGAGACACATCATCATCATATTACACGCTAGATTCCACTCGCCTGCCTCCAGACGTTCCACTCTCAGATGACAGGACAGGTGTGGAAGGGGAGGGCCGAGAATGAGAGAATGGAAAGCTCATTGGCTAGTTTCGAAGTTCAGTCTGCGTTTCAGAAATATAGCTTCAAAAATATCTCTAAATCTGTGCATACACTGTAATTTTTTTGCATTTGTTGCCTGTCAGAGTGTAAGATGTAATCCGGGTGGATAAAAGCTATGACAGACATCAATTTTATTTTGTTATGATATATACACTAACGTTCAAAGTATGGGGTCAGTAAGACTTTAAAAAAAGAAGTTGCTTTTATTCAGCAAGGATATACTAAATTGATCAAAGGTGACTGTAAACCAAAGCCTTTACACCTTTGCCCACTCAATATCGCAAAAATCAATACTGTGAAATGCTCACCAACAACAAATTAATTGCCCATGTAAGAACTTTTGGAGGCGTCACGGATGCCTATGTGAAATGAAACACGCATATCTCATATTAGCGTTCCTGCCACATCACGATCGTACTATTAAAATTACTTCAGACTCCACACACTTATTTGGCATGTCAAGATGAATGTTGGAACATGGCATGAATGCTGATGTAAAATGTCCAGTCAGCATCGTCAATCGTGACCCAAGCCTTAGCTAACATACACTACCATTCAAAAATGTAAGGTTGATTTTATTTTGTCATGTTTTTGATAGAAGTCTGCATTTAATTAATCAAAAATATGTAAAATTACTTTAATTTCTTCTTATTATCAATGTTGAAAATAGCTGTGCTGCTTAATATTTTTGTGGAAACTGATACATTTTTAATTAATTCATTTTCTAGCAACATAAATATCTTTGGGTTTGAATTGGATGCCAAGGGTCGCCGTGTCAAGGTCGTGTGAGGCAACAGTGAGCAACAGATGTAACAGATGGCATAGCGAATGCTACCTCATACAGAGCCAGATTAGCCATGAGGGACCCATGTGGCCAGCACCTGCTGTTAGAAGATGTTTTCCCTTCGACACCACAGAAATTGTTTCAGATGGGATTGGAGTAGTTCCTTAGCTTGAGCCAAGAATTTTCAGACTTTTAAAAGGTCAGCTTTCCACCCTTCTTTAATGTATGATTAGCTGGTAAATTCTGTGTCTGAAGTGTTTCTTGGTGTATATCAGATATTAGTCTACAGGTCCTGATATACTCATGGCGAAGTTCATGTTTTTACAGAAAGTTCGCTTTGGCAAACTGTTTCAAACTCCCGAAACAAACACAAAACGTTGGTTGTTTTGGCCTGATTTGTTCGGAAATGACACTAGTTCGTTGCTCGATTTCTTACTTGAAAATCACCAATACTCATTGTGAACAAGTAACTTTTGCCAGATGTTGAGGCGACTGCCACACATTATTTGAAGTATAGAGATCATATGAGAACTAACAACGAATATTTTGTCTTCTAGTCTGCAAGATAGAAAATAAAGAAATGACATCAGGACTCTGGAATGAGGTACAACAATTGTTTTTACTTCCTGTAGCAAACCTTTAGTTAGACTTACTGTCCATTCACGTTAATGTGCCTTTAAGACCTCTATGATCCATTTTTTAGTAATCGACCAGTATTAATTGAGAATAAAAGTTTGAAAAAGTTTTGGTGGGACTTTACAAAGGTTCATGAACTAACAATAAACAACATTTTTACAGCATTTATTAATCTATGTTAATGCTAATTTACAACGTATTGTTCGATGTTTCTTCTTTATACATATAATTAATGCAATTTTAATTTTTACAAATATAACGTGGAGTGTTTTGGACAGTTGTACTAAGAGTAATAGAAGATCAATATTGCATTACATTTTAAAAAGTATTTGAAGTCATATTTTGTTCCTCTATCCTAATAACTAATGTTAACGGATATAACCTTATATAGGTGTTACCAAAGTTTTTGCATTGCATTCAAGCCTCTGAAACAGCCCAGACAGGCTGAAAGCCATCTTCTTATCTTAGCTGATATACTAGTATAGTGTTTTATAAACTTTTCTGCGAGTTACATTTGTTTTATCCAACGCTCATTCAAGTTAAATTTTTTTTGTGTCCGAGTACGACACAATCCATCATGATCAGAATTAGGGTTACGTTACAATGACTCTCTGGACATAACATAAGTGTCCTGGGTGTTTATTTATCTGGGAGCTCTCCTTTATCCCTGTTTGTTGACTCACCAGGCTGTTGAGGTCTGGAAGGTCAGGAGCGTAGGGCTCTGTGCTTCGCCTCTCAAGCTGTGCCGTGGATGGTGGTGGTGACTCAGATCTGATCCCACGTTGTGTTCACCCTCCTGAGCTGTGCTGTGCCATTGACTCCTGGCCTGTTTGAGCCACCGTCCTCCCAGGCCCCATTTCTCCAGGTAGACCCTGCACAACTCGTAGTTCATAGCCGAGTAGTACAGGAAGTCCAAAGCCAGAAGGATCATGACGAAAAAAGCCGTAAATCCACACACCAATGAGGGCGGTGTAGTTACTAAAGCGACAGGAACGACAAAGAGATGGAAGTTATACTTGTGCTCTACAAAAAGGTTCATTCTGAATGAGAAACGGGGATAGTCATATCATTACAAGGAGAATGGGCCTGATTTTTTCCTAATTTAAATCAACTAATACAATGAAAAGAGAGGTCAGTGCCAATGCAGTGGCAGTAAAGTGCTGTAATTGCTTTCCACTGGTCTTTGTGATTGCTTCGGCAGGATAGTGTGCGGGGTCAGGCAGACGCTGTATAGCTACCCAGTGCTCTGGGATTCTACAGTCACACAGAGGGATCGATTTGATCTTGAGTGGTGAAATAATATTTTCATGCTCGACTAGAGTCAGGGCACGGTGACAAGCTAGCCTTTATGTCACTGCTTCATTGTTTATATCCCATTGCGGGGCTGAAAATTAATTGATTTGTTTTGGATTAGTACTGCAATGCTTCTCTGACGGAGATCTCAGATGCATGACTGAAACAACAAGGTCTTAGTTTTTCATACACACACGAGCGTATGACATATTGTAGTCTCTTTGCCATGGCTAAATGTCAGAGGGATTCTTTCATCAACATAACAGACAGTTTGATCTGGATGCTTGGTTTAATAATGAATAATAAATTGCACTCACAGCAGACGCCAACAGAGATGTTTCAGAAAAAGCTGACACAGGCTGTGACAATACAATCATACAATCACTTTTGTTTATTGCACTGATATTTTTAATTGTTTTAAATGCATTTATAACATTTCCTAGTCATGGATGTATTCAAGATTACAGGGGCCCAATTTAAAACTCTGTCATTAAATTAATGTCATTTAATTTAGGGATTTTGAAAGAGGCTGCTAAACAAATTATTTTACAATTTCAAAGATTCAATTACTAAATTAAATGTTTTAACTATGAATGAACCCTTTTTTCTTTTAAGCCGAATACAATATAAAATTCAGATTTTGGTAATGTGTTTATAATATCACACATTTTCCCACACTGTATAAATGCATATTTATACATAGTATATACCTGTATATTCTAGCCATATATATTTTAATTGGGCCATCATATTTGGGGTCCTTGACATCAAAAAGTTTAAATATTGACTTAAATAAATCTGCATTTCACCTGTTCTCAGAATTTCTATCTTCTGTCTTTTGTGTGCATGTGGTTAAGTATCTGCTGTATTATGCTTTTTGAACCGTGTTTGCATATGTGTGAAGATAGCAGACTAAATAACACAGTCTCATCCCAAGAAGTCATATATTGACGTCTTGGACGTCTTTTGACCACACGTCGTTTTTAGGGTACCCTTAAACGTTGGTAAATGACGATCCTGGGACGTCATACAACTGACGCTTTACCTTTAACGTCAGTAGGTGACGGGGTAGGTTTAGGGGTAGGTTTAGGTCTGGGGTAGAGTTAGGATCCGATAACGTCATCTAACCGACGTTTAAGGGTACCCTAAAAAGGCAGATATTGACGTATGGTCAAAAGACGTCCCAAGACGTCAGTATATGACTTCTTGGGATGAGACTGCGCTGGACTAAACTAGGCTTTCCGCAAATACGCAAGTCCATCTGATTGTCACATTTTTCACACCTCCCTGTCAGTCAGCTGGAGGGATAAACAAGCCATGATAATATTTGGAAGAAATGCATCACTCTACTGATCTCTGGTCTTGCTGGCTGCTTTAAAGACCGGAGTCATTTTTCAGACTTCGTTACTTTAACAGCCAGTGGGGAAAATCTGAATGGCACTGCTAGCCTTCTGTGGTCATTACAGAACAGAAGAGTGCACTTTAACTGCACAGTGTATGGTTCAGAACGTTGTCAGAGGAAGATTCGGTCTGGTGGAGACTGGCTGTGGTAAGGTTAAGATGGACGGACAAGCTACACTGAGAGTACACTGTGTATCTGTATCACCCAAAGATTAAAATAACAAGTAAAGAGAAGGTGTGAATGAGAAATATTCAGAGCATCTTGAATTATTTCACACTAAGAGGTATCAGATGTTGTTTGTCATATTTAAGATTATGAAGAGTTTGAAATGGAGATGGAGACTGTTTCATATATTAGATTATTTTAGTTTTGAATTTCCATTATCTGGGTGTATATAAGTAGCCTAAATGTAAAACAGCATTAGATTATTTTTTGTCTTTTAACAAAAAATCCTTTAAATGTAACGTCAATATTTCATCATGTCAAATTCATCAATTTAAGTCAGTTTTACTCAAATGAAAAAAACAACAACCAAAAAACCCAACCAAATTTTCAAACATTTTATATAATGTAAACAAGTATCACCATTTTAGGTGAACACTCCAATTATTTATTATTGTATTGTTTATATATATTTTTTTGTTATTATGATGTAATATTTTTGTCAACAGTATATATATGAATTTTATTTTTTTATTTTATTTTTGTCCTGTTTTTTGTCCTGTTTTTTATTTTTGTCATGTTCACGTCTTCGTTACAACCAAAACAAATTATTCAATAATTTTGTTGAAGAAATGAACACTGTTTGTTAACTCTCTAGAAAAATTTAGATGGAGGTGCATCATTTAAAAAAAATGTGTGGGTTATTGTTTCAGATAAAAAGCAAAGTGCATGTTTGCAAAATACTTTTATTCTGACCAATTACTCACTTGTGGGCATAGCCGTCTGAGTTGGTGGTGAGGTTGAGCTGCATCACGCTCTGAAACTCGGTTTCGTTGCAGCAGTATTTGAAGGCCGTGTTGTTATGGTGACAGCAGAAAATGTAGGTCTTGTTGTCCGAGAGTCGAGGGCAGTGAAAACCGAAGTGATAGCGCCCCTTGTGGTCGGAGTAAGGCTCACACACTCTGAAGTGTGCCGAGAGAGCTGCAGAGAGATAAAACAGAGAAGGATGAGAGAACAAGGTTGATAAAGCTGAGTGATTTCAAACAGCTCGCGATCTGATTCAATGTGGGATGAATGAATGACTTCTGATATGCGCTCGATAGAGATTATTAGGGTGGAACAGAGGGAGAGATTTTTCATGTCTCCAGTAATTAGAGCTTTGGCTACTATAAACGCTGCCAGAGTCATTAAATATGTCCTTTTTGACTTTCTGTCATGTGGTACCCTTCAACCTCAGAACCAAAAGCACTGTAAAAGTGAGAGTTCTTAATATCACAAGTGACATAACAAACATGTTCGTCTTGCACCAAAACAGACAGCTTCTCAACTCGTGAACTCCATCGAACAATCCTGCCTCCAGTAATTGCTCAGATAATGAAGTTCGCAGAGTCTCGGAAGCATTGTAATAACAAGGCAAATGAACAAGCAAGTATCTTGGCCATTCCTACTTTTTTTTTCTATGCAAAATTCTGTGCTCGTCAGCAATGCCCACTCACTCCCAAAGTGCACCTGCTCGTTTCTAAAGCTGCATATTGAGCTTTGTGAAAAATAAGAAAGCACCGTTCCATCATTTGCATATAGATGAGAGCTGCCTGAGAAGGCACTTTGGTAAGTGGAATGGACAAGAACACTGGATCTGTGAATTTGATGGACCTCACTGTCCATTTTTACAGTGGATTAATATTTGTGACTGAGGCGTTGTTGCTCTGAACTGTACACCAGAGTGTCAGTACTGAATGATCGTAAACTTTCTCTTTGGAAACCACCAGTTAAGTTTTCCGGTTATATCAAGGCAATGATTCCCATTCACATTAGAACAATGAATGAGCAGGCTTGGAAAAGACTCGCAAGAACTGGAATGGAAACAAGAACCTTTAACGTTAATTGCCGCGGAATCGAAGTTGAATAAGAGAGGCAAAAAATATTATGACACAGGAAACAATTTAATGTTTGCCGCATTTGACCTCTCGCTAATGACCAAAACTGCCAATTACGTGAGAGCGCAGGCACACAGAGAGGCTGTTAATGATCGGAATAAATCAGTGCTGACAGCAATGTGGGCCAGAGAACCCTCCAGTGCCACCTTTGACCCCATAATGGGCCCAGTATTGCATGGGAAGTTATTTGGCAGTGCTCACGCTATCAACCAAATAGGCAAAAACACAGGCAACAAGGCAGGTCTTTCATATTTGGAAAAGGGGAGAAAAAAAGAACAAAGAAAAAGCTGGGGTGTGAAATGAAAACCACCTGTTGGGAGATTTTTTCATTTTCCTTTTCATTGTGGCAACAGGAGTATTTAAGTGTTTTTATCTTGGTATGCTAGTTTTCTGTGCTGACAGGCAACACCTCAGTTCATGCTCCTATAACCAGAAATAAAGTGAGAATGAAATGTGAATGTAACTGCGATGTGTCCAGGTAGACAGACACCTGTCTGACAGGTTTAAAAGCTTAAAATCATGTATGGCTGTCTCTTTGAGAGGCAAATTTAACAACAGAAACATTTTTGATGTGTACACAATAATCACAAGTTTGGAGATGGTAAGATAAGTACTTATATTCAGCATGGATGCATTCAATTAATCAAAAGTGACAGTAAAGACATTCTATTTCAAATAAATGCTTTTGAACCTTCAATTTAGGAAAGAATTCTGAACACATTTATTACAATTTCCACAAAAATATTAAGCAGAAAAACTGTTTTCAACATTGATAATAATAAGAAATGTTACAGCAAATAAACATATTAGAACGATTTCTGCAGGATCATGTGACACTGAAGACATTTAAAAATCTATTAAAACCTATATTAAAAATATATTACATTTTAAAAACAATATTACTGTTTTTACTGTGTTTTTTGATTAAGGCAAATGGGACTTTATCTCAAAATGTGGCTTTGTATCTCGCAGTGTTTTTTTTTACAATTACATTTTTGATTTTGTTTTTTGAGGTGGAACCAGACTTTTATTGCTTCATATTTTGGTGCTAGTCTTGTTAGTAAAATTTGGAAATAAGTTATGCAATTCTTTTTATATTATTAAATATTTGATCATTTATTAAATCATTTATTGCCTTCCGCAATCTGACAGTTTCAGTCCTCAAAAAAACAGAAACAGCAAATCATAAACAAATCTAATGCAATCCTCTTGCATGGTTTTTTATGGTTTACTTTTTTGCATTTTTATTTGGTTTAATGCGGCACATTGGTGACATTAATCCAATCCATTAATTGGTCCTGAATACATATATTAAAGGTGCTCTAAGCGATGTTGGGTAACGTCACTTCTTGACGTTCGAAGTAGTACACTAACCCCTTCTTGTCGGTTATTGGCTGGAACAGTTTGTTATGTTTCATGGTGCGGGTTAGCCCAGTTTTTTTTTTTTAAATAAAAACCTTTATTTAAAAACACTAAAAAACAAAGTATTGTTCACTTGCTTATTCGTTCATTCAATAATTGTCACTTGTATAAATAACTACATGCAAAACTTATAATGTGTAAATAAACATGGTCAAATAAACAACTAAAAGCGACACTGATTTAATGAATGCCTTGTGTTCAGTGAGCCAATCACATTGATTCATAAGTGTTTTTGATTCACTATAAAGAACCAGACTACTGGGTCCACTATATGTTTTGCGAAATTTTAGATTCCAGCAGTGCTGCGGTTTTAGTACCGCACTTTAGTATTGTGTTTTATCCGCATTGATGAAAGAATGCACATTCGAGAACTGCAGAATAACCAAAAGTCATAAATCCGTTCTGGTATTTTTTAAACCATGGAACCGGTTCCCAGTTCTACTTAACACTGGGCTTGGCAAGGGCTCTTCCTCAGACTTTTGCTTTTTCAAAGTTCAGCTGAGAGAGAATGAGAGACGTGTCTGAATACTAATGCCTCATACAAATGTCGCATAAGACATTTGCTTAGAGAAAACCAAAGATGAATAGCGGAATCGTTAATGCTTATCGAAGTGAGCTCAGTCAAGAGAGTCTGGTAAATATTTTAAGGATACTGACGATACCATAAATGGATAGGTTTAGGACTATTAACCTCAGGGAACAGCAAGTTTTGGATGGGGTATAATGCCTCATAGCCAAACACGAGCTGTGTGGACTCATAAAGGTGAAAGTTCACCCTTTTGTGGGAGTTTTGGCAGATGAAGGAAGTCAGCATGTGTTTTCTGGCAGAGAGAGTAGATCTACCTGGTTGTGTTTTATAATGATGGTGGACTGTAGCTCTCGCTCATTATAACTAGTTACATGACTGCGAAAAACATTCCATGAAAGAAATATTAAATATTCACAGATGTTTGAAAAAGAGCCTTGTCCTCAAGTTACTTCTGGGTAGTTGTGTCTGTTGATGTTAGAATTAACATGTCTGCACTCACTGGAGAATAACAGCTAAATGTTTTATGAATGACACTGTGCACCATTACTCCATGATGTTCAGCCATTAGGTCTGAAAAAAAAAAACCCAACTCTATTTCTCTACTTCTTTCCATGCTCACTTTGAGGACAGGTTTCGGTTAATTTGAGATATTTATCTCTTCTTGTCGGGTGAGATATGGCTCAGGAGTTACATAAACAATCTTATGTCGAAGTGTGATACTTCTGGCTCTGCTTGTCTGATGAAATATTCTGGGGTGAAAGCACTAAACAGTTGTGCCACTTCAGTGTACACTTCGGCACAAAAACGCCAAGTACACTCAATCCAGATTTTAAAATGTCCTGAATTTTCAGCATCATTACTCCAGTCTTCACTGTCACATGATCCTTCAGAAAGCATTCTAATATGCTGATTTGCTGCTCAAGAAATATTTCACATGATTATCAATGTTGAAAACAGTTGTGCTGCTTAATATTTTTGTGGAAAGCATAATGCATTTTTTTCAGGATTCTTGAAATGTCAAAAGAACAACATTTATTTGAAATAGAATTGTAACTTCACATGTCTTTACTGTCACTTTTGATCCGTATAATGCATCCTTGCTGAATAAAGGTATTAATCTTTCAACAAAAAAAAAAAGAAATTCTTATTGACTCCAAACTTTTGAGCGGCGGTGTGAATATCATAGTGGAGCAATACAGTATTGGGAACTGCTCTGTAAAAATTGCATTCAGCAGATTTTTTGGGCCATGTTCGGCTGTTACCCAATTAGCATAATTCCTTTAGTGAATTGGTTGCTAAAACAACACAAACAGCATTTACAAATAAATTACTATCAGCAGGCACAATTCATTTTTCATGAATTCCCCTGAGTGAGATACTAAGTGTGGCTCCTCTTGTCTTGAAATATTATAGAGTGAGTGAACAGGACCAAAAATTTGAAAAGGTATTTGTATAAATATTCCCCAAATAGTTCTGTAAATATCTCTCTCATTCAGTTTCTCTCTAACTCATACATCCTGTTACAACAGCATAGTCTTCTGAGCTCAATCCAAACACACATTTGTCATCGCCTTGGCCTTTAGTATAGTGGCAAAATTAGACTCGAGGCTTTTGTGCTGGCTGTTTGTCTTATGGGGAATGTGGTTGTTGGTATTGAATTCATGTAAGGACCATTTGATGAAATATTCTGTGGTCTATTGAGCAGATGAACAGCTCCTTTGCATAAAGAGTTCCATGTACAAAATGGAAAAATACATACACAAATATAGTGTGCAATATAGTGGCAATGCATCCTTTTATGTCTATAAAGTTCTAAGTAAATATATATATTTTTCCCCCAATATTTGTTCCATGATAATTGCAGACCACAAATTGCAATTGCTTTTGTGGAATAAATGGATGAGAATAATAATAATTCTGCAGATGTGTGCTTGTATCATATTTGATAAATATTGTAAAATATTATAAAAATGTATTGGTCACAATATATACAGTATATATAGTGATGGTATATATATTTTGGCAAATGCTTATTGGAACGGCTACAAAAATGATAAACTTGCTTGTTAGTACATTGCATTTTATTTTGCGCATGGTAGATGGCCCATGAATTGCTTTCAATGACATCATAGCCATTATTTTCCCCTCCACATGTGTTTGATGATTGTTGAACAAATCACAGCACACTTTGCCTGGCAGAAAGAGCAATATAAGCCAATGTTCAATCTTGAATGACTCATGTTGAGTAATCAGTCCAAATGCAGTCATTAGTTACTGTGAGAAAAAGTTGAATCGGTTTTTGCCAAGTCAGATCCTTATAATTGTGACTTAGTCTGGGTTGTTTTGGGGGGAGGAGAGAGAGTGAGCAAGAGGGGGATTTGCATAAATACTGTTAAAAGAGAGATGGCTGAGAGACATTACAAAATAGAAAAGGTCAGAGGAATATCACTGGTAAAAGAGGGGTTAAGCGCTGGAGAGATGCGGGAAGGCCTGATAACAGACACAGAGGTTGTGTTGTTTCTGCTCAATACGCGACTAACATTGGTTTTGCTGTTTTAGTTGTTGTAATGTTAGCTATAGTGTGAAGGAAACACTTAAAAAAACCTGCACACTCTAACAATGAAGGGGAACCACCAATTGCAAGATAAAACTAGATACTGCTTTAATGAAAAAGTGGCAAACGTTTCAGTCACTGTGACCTTTCTCAATGCCTAGTTTTAAGTGTTTCCCTGATTGGAGTTTTTGGTCTATGCACCTCATTCGGACAATTTTTTTCAGACGCGGTGAGTTCCTGGCTTTTCTTCAGCTAGTGACAGGACAGTTTTGAGTGTGATTGTTTGTCTGGAGCTGGTGTGCTGCTCGACTAGCAACAAGCTCTTGCTTGTATGTATACTGTTTGCTCATTTTTTGTTCTTCCTTGGTGTTCATTCATCATCTTTGCTTCTTTTTTTCTGCAAAGCATTTTATTGCTTTGCTTCAGCTAAAGAGACATCCAATCTTGCATTGTGTGTTTGAGCATTTTGTGGGCGGAGCAATGAAAGGAAGGGTGTGTTTGATTTTAGATATCAATAGGGTTTCTCAGAAATCACTCACTTTAAAGGCATCTATATGATGTGGTCTTACCTGCAGTAGACAGCAGGATGAAGATGACGGTCAGGGTTTTGAAGGACCAGCGGCCGTTCATGGTCATCTCTCAGCCCTCATGAAGAAACAGTGTGAGGAGAGAGAGCAAGTCAACACACCCCCATTGCTCACCGCCTGGTGGTAATTTTATTCCGCACGTTCTGAAACACACACAAATATAGGGTATAGGTAAACTTTACATTCTCAAAACAAGACAGTAAAATTTCAGTCATCATTTATTCACCCTCAAGTTGTTCTAACATAAAATGTAATGGAGTGAAGGACTTAGACATCATCTGTTGAGCTTGATATTTAGTTACTGACTTAAGTTACTCATAAGATGGAGCTACAGCTGGTGTTAAAAATCCTTTCATTATTGCTGTCAAAGGGGAAATGAGATATAACATTAGATATGTGAATTTTGATGAAGGGAATCTTGGCACGAAAAATACCACACATTATGCACCCATAACAAATAGATACAACATGTTGCAAAGGATTAAATGCGATAATTCTTTATTGATGATTCAATCCATGCTTCTTTAATGAAAAGCATATTTTATAACAGAGCAATATGAATAAAGCCTTCCGGTCCCCACACAACATATCAAATCAAAACTCACAGTCTAAAGCCTTTTCAAAGCCTGTATCCTCACAAATCCTGGTGCAACTGTCATGAGACACATAAGAAAAGAAAAAAAAGATGCGCCATGAGTTCAAATCCGGCTTGTGTATTTTCCCACTATTGTTGCCAGCTCTTTTACCCATCATTTCCTTTGAATTAAAGTGGCAAAAAACTAACAATGCGTTGTAAAGCCATGGAACTAATAATAAATATAATATATTTTAATTTATTTTTTATATATTAATATTAATTAAATATTATGCATTCATATATTTTTTATGTATATTAATGCAATACTTATTAGATCCGTTATTATTAATGTATGGATTTTATTGTTCAGTTATCAATTATATTTAATAATCATTCATTTATTAAATAACTGATTTATTCACTTATTAAAATATTTCCCCCCCAGTTGATTTAGTAAAGTGTTAATATGCTCTAATGTTTGGCAGTCCAATCACAAAAATGCAAATAAATACAATCAAATAATTTTAGTTATCATTTACAGTTCATTTGTTTTTGCCTGCCTGTATTGTAGTGAAATGGAGGGTCAAGTTGAGCACATTATATTCCGGATTGCAATATTTGATCAGATTGCAAAATGGCACATTTTGTCAAATGTTGTATGTCATCTGGGTTTCCCATGCATACAGAAAGTTCTCATACTGTGGACAGTGTGTAGTGCATGATGCAAAAATAGTGAAAGCACTCATGCTATTCTGAACCTACCTTGAGACTCTAAGCACAGGATGGTGAAAGGGGCCGGCAGGGGGACCACAGTGCATGTGATCTACCTAATGATAGACAGAGATCTTCAGAGGGGAAATGTGGCACTTAAGGACTACCAGCTATCGGTTAAATGAAACTGCATTGCATAATACTGTACATGTGTTGAACTAAAGAGGTTTATGGGAAATATGTGCATGTGAATGTGTCTCTCTCTAAAGATTTATATTTATATCATCCATCTTTCTTATCTTTCTCTCTGTGTTTAAACAGCAGTCAGCATGTCTGTGTTTGGTTTACAGCTACACTAACAGCCTGGTTGCTCTGAGCTGGCCGTCTGTCATAACACGTCACCATGCCAATCCGCCTCTGTCACCCGTACAGGCCTCTGAATGGCTTGTTGGCAGTCATAAACACTCCCCCTTGCCAACATGGAGGAAACAAACCACACACACACACACACGCGCACACACACGAAGTCAATACCTTACATCAATACACAGTCATATTCGAACAAGCCCATGGCACAGATAAATTCTCCTTAAAATATTCGCTTCCTGACATACTGTATAGTTTAGTCTATAGTATTTTACATAATATTTGATTTTCAGCAGATTAGAGTCAAAGGTACGTTTAAATTTAGTGCAGAAATTATCAATAATCAACACTGTGTATTATTATATACTGCCTCGTGTTTTTACATGTGCAGTTACTGAAGTACTGAGGTATGACTGTTTACTCAGGCATTAAGCCATAAGTCAGAGCTGATATCTTCATATCTTAATCGAATAAAGAAAGCAGCTCTCTTTGTGTTTATTGTTCCTGTAATACTCCAGGGAGGTGTGATGAGATAACGAACATATGCTGTGTGGTGAAACCAACATTGTACTTTTATATGCTAAAACCAGAAAACAAAAAACATAAGGTAAAAAAAAAAAATCTCACTGTCCTACGTATGCTACAGCTTTAGTGTTACCGTGGAAACTCAGGGACATTCAGAAAGTGTGTAAACATTAAAGGTATACAGTTCACCCAAATATATATATATATATATATATTTTTTTTTTTTTTACGCAGCCTTGTGTTGTTCCAAACCTGTGTGAATTTCATTGTTCTGTGGAACATGAAAAATATATTTTTTGAAGAATGTAAGTCAGTGGGGTCTAAAATAACATTGCATGGACATTTTTATAGACAAAAACATACATACAAACAAATAAACAAAACCAAAACACTGAGACCATTTTTAAACTTTTTATTCTGCTTTGTAAAACAAGATAATTCATATGAAATATATATTTATATAATATACTGTAGCCTTATATAATTTATTGTATATTATTCATTTATTTGAATGTAGGCTATATACAGTATATTATACATATATTATACATTTGTTTATTTTTAACAATTGTTGTTATAATTATTGTTTATAAGATATTAGTTTAATAATTATAAATTGAATATTTATTCAAAAAATGATTCATTTCTTAACTATAGTATTAATCAGTTGTTTACTTCAATTGTCAATTATTAATCTAAATTTAATAATGTATCATTGATTTGATTAATTTAATGCTTGATTAATCACTTATTATTATTATTATTATTTACTAGACAGACAGATAAACAGACAGACAGACAGATAAACAGACAGACAGATAGACAGACAGACAGATAAACAGACAGACAGATAGACAGACAGACAGATAGACAGACAGACAGATAAACAGACAGACAGACAGACAGACAGATAAACAGACAGATAGACAGACAGATAAACAGACAGACAGACAGACAGACAGACAGACAGACAGACAAACAGATAAACAGACAGACAGATAAACAGACAGACAGACAGACAGACAGACAGATAAACAGACAGACAGACAGACAGACAGACAGACAGACAGACAGACAGACAGACAGATAAACCGACAGACAGATAAACATACAGACAGACAGACAGACAGACAGATAAACAGACAGACAGATAGGCAGACAGACAGATAGACAGACAGACAGATAAACAGACAGACAGACAGATAGACAGACAGACAGATAGACAGACAGACAGATAAACAGACAGATAGACAGACAGACAGACAGATAAACAGACAGACAGACAGACAGACAAACAGATAAACAGACAGACAGATAAACAGACAGACAGACAGACAGACAGATAAACAGACAGACAGACAGACAGACAGACAAAACCGACAGACAGATAAACATACATACAGACAGACAGACAGACAGACAGACAGACAGACAGACAGACAGACAGACAGACAGACAGACAGACAGATAAACAGACAGACAGATAGGCAGACAGACAGATAGACAGACAGACAGATAAACAGACAGACAGATAGGCAGACAGACAGACAGACAGACAGACAGATAAACAGACAGATAGACAGACAGACAGATAAACAGACAGAAGACAGACAGCCAGACAGACAGACAGACATACAGATAAACAGACAGACAGACAGACAGACAGACAGACAGACAGATAAACAGACAGACAGACAGACAGACAGACAGACAGATAAACAGACAGACAGACAGACAGACAGACAGACAGACAGGTAAACAGACAGGTAAACAGACAGACAGACAGACAGACAGACAGACAGACAGACAGACAGGTAAACAGACAGACAGACAGACAGACAGACAAACAGACAGACAGATAAACAGACAGACAGATAAACAAACAGACAGACAGATAAACAGACAGACAGACAGATAAACAGACAGACAGACAAATGTAGTTTTTTGAACAACTCTTGTTAATTCTACAGATGAATGTATGTAGACCCAATTTAATCCCGAAAAGTGTTTGTATTTTCAACTAAATACTAAAAAAAAAACTAGATACAGTGTTTTCCTTAGATGGATCAACTCTGAAACAGAAGTGTGGTACATATGGCTCTGAATTCTGTGACATTTGTGTCCAAATCCACTAGCAGTGTCTCTCCTGGCAGTACATCACATATCGCTTCACAGAAGCAGAGAAGAGTGTGAAGGACTTTCTTTTCCCCGGGCTTTACTACAGTGTGTTTATCGATCCCCTCCAGACCATTGTGCATGTGTGAGAATGTAGGAGAGAAAGGGAGACGCTCCTATTGCCTTTGAGCAAACGAGAATCACAAAATTCTGCTTGAGCTTCGCTGGAGTCATTGTTCCTCTCTGAAGATCAATTAATATTTATATTCATATGCTCATTCTCACACCCCCTGCCACCGAATATTGAATAATAGAGTGGCTACTTGCTAATTGTTTGTGATTGTGTACTGTTGCTTGTAAATTTTTTATTACAGAAAGCTTTGTAAACTAATGTGAGCTTAGAAGGAAACAACGCCAGATTGCGAGAAGATGCAGCATCATCCTCTGAGACTTACGACTGTTGAGTGAACAAGTTCCTTTCTGTTCTTCTGGTGTCAAGGGGACGTTTTTTTGACAGAATTGGGTAGAGAAGGTCTTTAATACCTGGAGAGAGTTATGTATTTGCATTCCCATTCATCTCAGTGGCAGTTTCTGGTGCATGACTCCCAGAAGTATAACAGACGGAAAAATATACAGTGAATACGCCTACTTTTTAAAGGCCATCATTGAAGAAAGATACTTTTTGTCCACAGTATTTGGCAGGGGTTGGACAATGCTAACTAGCCAAACCTGTTGAGGAAAGATCTGACTGGACAGACTTTATAGACGTCCATTTTAAAGGAAAATTAATGTGAAAGTAAGACTGCTTTAAAAAAAAACAGTCACTATGTCATGATTTTGGATTGTTTGGCTCAATACATTTGACTCACATTCTCTGAAACATGCATATGAGATGGAGCTGGTGCTGGTGCATGCGGTAAAAGCCCAACGCTCAATATACCCGACCGCACAATTCATATTCAAAAGCACCGCAGGACCAAATGCAAAGTTATCCTGAATTTAAAAAATGTCCCTCAGTTATTGGTCTTTTGCTTTCTGCCTGGCTTGGCAATTTGAAACTGCAAAAAACTTCCACTAGCACTCTACCGTGAAAAGATAAAGTCAGTTGTCAGCTCACAAAAAGCGGTCTGTTCTAGTAAATGGAAATATATGAGGGTGATGGAATCTATTTAAATTGTTTATGCACAATGTGATAGATTGCACCAAAGGACTTTTAATGACATGTTTTTAAGAAAACAAGACTGCATCCAGGGTTTAATTCTGAGAATGTGTTGGGTTGAATTGAGATGTGCTGAACACTGAGAAGAGAGGGAAGGTTACATTTAGATAACATGAACTAACGTCATTAGCACTGCAGATGGTACAGACTGTTCTCTGCTCATCCCCATAGTTACCATCAATACACCCCTTACCTAAAATCAGAAAGAATGGCACAGGGATACAAACACCGTCAAACACCTCAAACATCAGATTACGGGCATTGTTGTGTTCTGCTTAGATAATATTTTTGTTTATTGTTGTTGTTATTTTTGTTGTTTTAGTTTTTTAATAACACTTCATTTAACAGTGTTACTTGTACTTATGGAAATAACCGTTAATTATGCATAATTACATGCCCTTAAACCATACCCTAATTACATACTAACAAAGACACCTTAAAATAAAGTGTAACATTTTTTTATATATATATATATAATTTATTATGTATAATAATAATAATCATTATTGGTGGGAAGCATCCTAAAATGAGTGTCTGGGGAGAATATGACCATAAATTTGTCATTTTATTATGAACTCATTTTATCCTCCATTTTCGAATCCTAAATATTCTTACTTTTATTATTGTAAGATTAAGTATTTTATTATGAGCCATTTTAATATAATAATATTATTATATTAAAAAAGGCTAATAATAAAAAAAATATAGTTTTGTCTATAATACTAATGACAATAATAATACATCTTTACTTAAAAAAGGTCATAATAAAATGGCTCATTGGTGGGAAAACATCCTAAAGTGAGAGTAGGGTTATAAGATATATTTGTATATTGATATATGGCTTATATATATATTAAGTCATAAGTCAGTTATCTTATATCTCATCCAAAAAGTAACACTGATAATTGCTAGTACGAAACAATCTTAGTTTATGTTTATGCAACTGACCTAGGTTTCATCCTCCATTTTCGAATGATTGTCCATTTAAATGGGAGATCAACAGCTGCAAATAGCTTTTATATCCCCTCTTTCTCTGTCCATTTATGCCTAATTCACTCCCTCTTTCACGTTTCATTGCTGTGTAAAGAGCTCTTTTATTACTCCTCTGTGTCAGTTTTCTGCTGTAATGTGAAAACGATAGAGGCAGGCTTATTCATTACACACATTAATGCGTTGCATTGTCTTTAAGCGACTCAGATGCCCTTTTGTGTACACCGAGCCTGAGGGAAGACTTACCTGCAGTGTGATCGACTGCTCTTAGCTTTAAGCAATTAGCTGTGCCTCAGGCGTATTTATGTTTAAACGAGAGCATCAGGTGTAATATATGACAGACTCTGGGTGGATCTCAGAAATGAAAGAATTTTTTTCCTTTCAAGTCATGTATTCATAGCAAACTGTTTAGAGACATCCAGAGCGGGTTGTTTGTAATTGAGAAGAATGTCTTTTTCTCTCCGTCTCTGTGAAAAGCAGATAAGCAATGCTGCTGGGGCAAAAGGGGACTGAAATATGGCTCTCATTAATACTATCTCTTCCTAAATGTATTTCTCACCTTAGAGAGATGACATGTCGAGACTAAAATTAGGAGCCTAAATTTGGCTTCTGATTCAGAGTGAACATTTTTTGACAGTGTTTCCAAGGGGTCAGACAGAGACTAAATAATAATGCCACATCGCTGAATTTAAACTTTGGGATTTCAAAAAGTATTTTTGCCTATGCTGGAAATCCAGTTTCATTCACAAAAACCTCAACGCTGTGAGGAGATGCATCAGCTCACATCCTGGCTCAGGTGTTTCCTTTTGGGGAAGCGTTTCTGAGATACTAAAGATCAACCATTGATATTTAATATTATTACACAGCTTTCTGGAATGCTTGATTCTGATTGGTCAATCGCAGCATTCAGCAGACATTTCCTAGTATTTGCTGCCATCCATGGGAATGCTATATCAGACCACACATGGTAACTGAAATCAACACTACTTTTGTGTCTTTCGTATCACAGACTCGCTGACTCTTGCAAACGCAACCGCTGCCATATTGCATCTCAGTTATCGAATGAAGTGCAGTTTTGTTATTGTTAACCAAAACTAAAACTTTTAAAAATCACGTTCGGTAATCAAAAATAAAATAATATTTTTGTATAAAAAATATTTTTTGTCTGTCTCAGTCTGTCTGTCTCGCTTTCAATAAAATAAAATATAAATATTAGATGAAAAACGTTAAATATTAGAAATGTTGCCTTGGCAACTTATTGAGAAAGTTTTAGCACAACAAAATACTAAAACTGAAATAAATTAAAGCTAAATAGACATATTTAAAAAAAAAAAATACAAATGCAAAAAAATTAAAGCATAAATGACTTAAATTTTAAGTAAAATGGAAATATAAAAATGAAAGCTACTTTAACATATTAATAAATACTATAGCCTATATAAATAATATAAAAACAACCCTGCTGTAGTAAGAATGAGAATAATTATATAATTTTAATATTAAAATTTTAATTTCAGATTTGAAAACATTTGAAAAATGACAAAACACAATATTTAAATAAATTACTAAAATCAATATTATGTTTATTTTAAATCATAAAATATAAAAAAATTATATATTTTAATGATTAATTTATGCCCTTAAACAATACATCATAAGCTTAAACAAAAACCCCAAAGCTTAGGTTTGTAGTATTCTAGTGATGTCAGTCACTAGATGTGTTTAATCAAGCTGTGAGGGTTTCTGACATGCTGTGGCGCTCTATAAAAACCAGCTTGAGGGCTCCAAAATCACTCATCACTGCTCAGCTGAGGTTACGTTCTGATAAACTAAAGTATTCTTGAGTATACCAACTGACATCTCAGCTACTCAAAGAGATAAGAGACGTAGACTCAAACACGACTCATATAGTCTGAGAGAAATAACCGAGGTGGGGAACTAAATTAGCAGTTGTGAACTGCTGCCGGGATGCCTCTGTCAACCACAAATGCACACAGAGACTAAATGGATGCCCATCTGCTGTTGACTTAGACAAGTTCATTACATTTCCCCCTGATCCCTAGTCTCTTTCCACACTCTTGTCTCCAAGTTACCATCTCTCCCGACGTTCCCTTTCCACTGCCGAGCAAACGGAATATTTAAACACTCAGGAAACACAAACAAATGAGCAGTTCCCTTTTTAACCTGTGTGATTATCTAAAGCGTGAAGAGCGGATGATCATGTAAACATCATGTGTCTGCTCCACCGTTCCCACAATATTAGCTGCCAATGTGAACTCAGGTCGCAAATATCAGTAACACTGTAACTTGCCTGCGAGTGAAAAAATCCAAGAGGTCTCTTCCAAGTTTAAAAGTGCGTGTTTCATGTTAATGAGAAGCAGAGAGTCAGTCTTACCTCTTTCTGCGTCTCTTTCTCTTGTAGAGCCAGTTTGCTTGATGTTACAGCATGTTGAATGAGACTCTCCGCTGGAGTACGCCACACATGCACAGGTACACACTCATCCTGTTGTTTCCAGCGAGCGTTCAGGCTGTCATATGAATGAGAAGATGAACGGAGGTAAATGGGAGGAGAGGAAACACGCACTTCTGCCCTCTACCTTCCATGCGCTGGATCCTTGCACTTAAACTGAGCGCAGACAGAGCGAGTGAGAGAGGGAGAGGCAGAGAGGATGAGAGGGAGCAGCGTGTGTGTGTATGTGTGTGTATGTATGTGTGGGTTATGTTTTGCCTATTGAGGAGATAGTAAAACCTGAAATCACCTACATCTTTGAAGAAGTTAATGGTCTCCGTTAGGAAAATGTCTTAAAGCATGTTGAATAATAATAAAATTGAAATATGCAGAAAATATTTTGGAAGGGGCAGAGGTTTGCAAGTTAAATCATTTACTTGAAGTACCCCCTGAACATCTTATACATTTTATAGAACCTTTAGATTTTATTTTAACTTCATGCAGCTAATGATCAAATATTTTATTCAGTTTAAAAGACAATTTTTGTGATCCATTTTATTTTTATATAGGAATGCACAATATATTGGTACCATATGTGTTGTTGGTAATATTATATTACTTATTTTTGTTTTTGTTTACTGGCCCATGTTGGATGGATATATATATTTATATATATATATATATATATAATTGGGTATTTCTTAATGCATGCTCATTTCTGTCTGTTTTTACCTTTGTCGTCATCTAATACTCCCTCAAAGTAAATTTTTTAAGAACACTAATCATTTTAATTTTATTAACTCATTTATAAGCATTTGAAACGATTGTTTAAAGGTTTATTATTAATATAACATTTTCTTTAAAAAAATGTATATAGGCCTAGTATAAAATATTAATATTCAGTTATCAGCCATAACATGAAAATAATTTTCAGTTTATTAGTACCAGCCAGAATTTAATATTTATAGAATGTAATATATTAAAATTGTATTCACGTTGGAAAACATTGGGTTAGGGGATAGAAAAAATAATTTAGTCAGTAAAATATCATTGCGTATCAATATAAGGTATTGAAATTGCTAGAAAGCACAATAGATACACATCAATGTGGGTGAATGCTTCTGACTATGGGTTTGTGTGTGTGTGTGTGTGTGTGTGTGTGTGTGTGTGGGTGGGTGAGTTATTCACCATGTGTAGCAGGATCTGGATATAGTCCAACAGTTGAAGGCAGAAGGTCAGTGTTGGCTCACTAATGAGGGATGGTCTGGGTGTGATTCTGACAGCTCGCTAGAGCTCAATCAACCAGTCTTTCTCTAACACACATACACACTCTCTCGTCCTCCGTGGTAAATCACCCATTCCGTGGACGAAGATCTCCACTTTCTAATAGGAGAGAGAGAGAGAGAGAGAGAGAGAGAGAGAGAGAGAAGGAGAGAGAGAGAGAGAGAGAGAGAGAGAGAGAGAGAGAGAGAGAGGAGAATGAGATGAAGATGTGGATGAGGTCATATGTGTGTTGAGTCAAGATCTTTCTATCCTCATCTGACCCAAATGAGAACATTCAAAACCCAACAGTAATACAGTTCAGTTCTCTCTGTTGTAAAGCATCAGTATTACATTTATTCTACTTGATATCTGTGTGAAGCTGGAATACAAAACAGAAGCTTGAAACCTAGAAGGTCTTATAAATGAATAAAAGGATACTCAATGAAAAAGATGCAGGGCGAACGTGGGTCATTGCAGGATAAGGGAAAGCCTCTTTACATGTTGTGTGGTTACATTTATACATTTAGGTTATCTGATATTTAAAGACATGAAAGTGTGTGTACATCCCTGTCCACACTCTCAAATCCAGAAAGAAATGTATTAGCGGCCATTATAAAGACTTGCAGTAGAACTGTGGTAAAACGACACTTATGTTTCTCTTCAAACCAATAAACTAAAGAGCATCATGCATAAATCTTTAACAACATAGATCCTAAACTAATCATTTAAACTTTATGGGAACACAATGGCTCAATCCAAATTCGGAGATTCCAGATGTATTTGTGAGGTCAGTCTAACAGAAACAAGGAAACTTTTTAAAGTTCAGGAAACTTGAAACTGTTCCTGTTTCTAATTTTCCATCTATTTGTGGTCGAAAAACAAGAAAGTACGGCAGGTACTGCCAGTTACCATTTACTTATTTTTAAAATTAATAGTGTGATGCTACTTTTTTCAACCCATTGGCTCATTGCAAAAACGTAGCTCAACCTGCATTTTTGCAAGTCTCCCAAAAATGATACTAATTCATACAATTCACTGCAGTTTCCAGATGAACTGAACACTAGAGGCAGTAAAACATTATCAAATTGTATTCCTTTCGACACAAATTATGATTACAAGGCAGATTATTGATTAATAAAGACTTATTCTCATGCAGTTCCTTGAACAATTATGACCTCAAATCAATGTAACCTTGCATGATTTGTAAACTAATACATTTTGATGTATGCATCACATAACCAGATCCATATGTATGGATTTCTTTATGGCTTTTCCTTGTAAACTTGCTCTGTACCCCCTGCGAAACATGAGTCATGATAAAAGAGCTCAAAGCTTGTCGAAGCAGGCTTTTTTTTTGGTGAAACCATCCCACGTTCATTCACTAAAACACCCTACACACACATTTGCAGCAGAATGCTTCGCTTCTGCAATACGCAGTACTGCATCGAGCACCTGAAGCAGGACAACTGCATTATGACACCTCTGCATTCCACACACACACACACACACACACACACACACACACACACACACACACACACACACACACACACACACACACACACACACACACACACACACACACACACACACACACACACTGAATTCCCACACAAACTTTTATTCAAGTGTGTTTCCTCCTTCTCAATCTCTCCACCCCCCCCCCACCACCACACACACACACACACCAGCAGATACAGTTCCATATCATGTTCACATCTAATGGCTTACATTTGCCAACAGTTATTAAAATATCTCCAATGTCCCACCGACATCAACAAACACATTTTTACTCTGAAACCATGCCACAAAAAAGCATGATTCGTTTTGATGAGATGCACGTAGGAAATTGTAAAGACGCAGCAGGATCTGATGGCACAAATGTGTCTGTCAGCACAGTCTGAGAAATTCCTGACGAGCTCTTCAAATGTGTGTCGGCTGAGAAAGGTAAAAACAGAGAAAATGGTCAGCAATTTAGTATTTTTTTCTTCAGAATCCTGTTGATGACACATAAATGTCATCGCATGTAGAGACAGAAGCAAGAAGCTTCAAGAAGCTGTTTTTTTTAAAACAGCTAAAATATCAATGTAAAAAATGTATAACCAATCACGAGTATTTTATAATTAAATTAGTTATGTTAATCTATTAAAAAATTACTAACAGGTAGGAAATATACATAAATTGAACAGTTATCAAACAAATCATCTATCTATCTATCTATCTATCTATCTATCTATCTATCTATCTATCTATCTATCTATCTATCTATCTATCTATCTATCTATCTATCTATCTATCTATCTATCTATCTATCTGACTGTTGTTGTGCTATCTGTGTGAAGAGTTGTGAATTATTGAAAACTGGTCAGGTTTGACTGGTTAGGTCAGTCAAACAAAACAAAAAGAGCAAGGTCTAGAGACGCTTTTTTAAAAGTTAAAAGGCTTGGAATTCCATTTCATGTGTGAGACGCAACAAAAGACTCGAGACGTGAGCGTAACAGCCAAACGCATCTGTCTAGTTTACTTAGAAAAACAATGGAAAAGTAGCGTGTTCTTTGTGAATGGCCCCTTAAAAGCATGTGAATGAACAGACATCCTGTGCAGTGCACCACATCATTATTTCATGAAGATGTCCGTGGCATCTCATGTTCCACAGCAGGCAAGTGTGACAGGCTTGTAATCTATAGGTCTTTTTTTGTTGAGCAAAATGACAAAACTCTTGAGGTCTGGGGAAATAATGAATTGGTGCGGAGGAGGCATTACAGACAATATGAGTTCCTAAAGATATAACTGAAAGTGAATGAAAGAAAGCGAATGAAAAACACACTGACTTTTAACAAGCCAAAACAAGTGTTAACATCTAAGAGGGAAAATATGTGTATGTCATGCTGTCCTCATTATCTCTCTTTAGGAAATGGTTAATTTTTTCACATCTCTTCATAGCAGCCCATATAGGCTATGTAACTAACGGTTTAAACTATTTTATCATGGCCAACCGTTTGGACAACTCGATAGAGAGAGCGACAAAAGTAAACGGATGTTATTAGAGGGAGAAAGACAGATAAAGATGTCAAGAAAGAGAATGAGATGAAGAGAGATGAAAACTGAGGGAGGGAGTTGCTCCCGCCAAAGTTTGTCAGGTGAAATACAGTTTAGCAAAGACCTCCTCCTCACCTTCCTGTTTGTGGAGCTGGCTTGTATCAAGATCACCAGCTGCCTGGAAAAACATACAGAGATAGTGATGGAAAAAAGAAAGCAAGCAGAAAAAGATTGACGTTAAAAGCCATAGAATGGTGAGTGATGTTGTTGAATAGCGTGAATGTTTGCCATAAAAAAGATTGACGTTAAAAGCCATAGAATGGTGAGTGATGTTGTTGAATAGCGTGAATGTTTGCCATAAAAACCAAAGCAATGGACCTATTGACTGTGGAAATGAAATTTGTTTGTGACAAAGCAATATTTTTGTTGTCTTTGAAGGTGGTCCTCAATTCACTGAAAAACTGACAGAAAAATAAGGCCCTATTCATACTGAGAAATAATTTTCATCATTAGTTTCATTTGACATCAGAACAATACATTCCTACAAATACTTTTTTTTAGGTTCGAAAAACTGTACAACTATTAGATTTATGCTTTTGGTTATCGTGAGACAGATGGGTTAAAATTAGTGATCTGAACACAGTGGCTTGCTCTCTTTCTAATCGCACAGAATAAATTTAGCTGCAGGTTTTCACTGATCTCCAAAGAACTGCTAATTAAAGGTAAATCAATCTGCACTCTGTAAACCCTGGTGCTAACCGAGCATCGATTTAATCTACATCATTTAGCTCATTTGAGGCTGTGTGTGCTTTACAGTTTTGTAAATTTGCCAGTAATTCATTTTAGCATATGGTGTGTGTGCTTCTTAGAGGAACAACAATGCTTCATCTGTTAAATACAAATTCATCTGTTATTATCACTGATAACATAACTAATCACATAACTGATTTAATCATGCTTATTGTGGAAAATCTGTCAGAACTGGTGCATTTTGTGCTTTCAGACTTTTTGCACAGCAGTTTTGAGGCAAGAAGTCAGCATTAAAGTTGGCCTCATCAGGAGAAGTGGAAGCAAATATTCTTCTTCAATTAGGTTTTCTGAAGGCAGTGTTAACTGTCCTATAACAAGGGCAGAGTAATGTAAAAATGTGAGCCATGAGCAACAGAACACAACTAATGAGTAACAAAGGCTAAACGCTTTGGGCAAGGTGAAGGAGACTTGGGAGAGAACGGCTGATTGTACCTTAAACGTCAGTAATGCTATATTTTAGGTTTTGTTTAACAGTTTTACATCGCAGTTCTTACAATGTGGTTAAAAAGAAGTAGATTCCTGTCAGTGCAATGTGTTTAAAATGTATGTTTACGTTTAGTTAGCCGCGTTCCTGGGTCAACATATTTTGTTTATTCTGGAACAACATCCCTGTCTGAAAAAATAATCCTAACCATCCATATCCCTACCCTAAGTTATCCCTATAAATAAGAGGGAAATGATAGGTGAATAACCCTGATTGGGAAGGACCTAACCCTGGTTGTAAGCCTAAACTTGACATAAACTGTAAATTTGTCCCTCAAATCTGATTGGCTGAATGGAATGTTGTTCCAAGATCAACAAAGATGTTAATACAGGAACAGGTTATAGGCAGAGCTCAGTGAAGTCAGGTTACAGATCATTGACGCACAAGTTCAGGACTATTTGACTGTTTAGAGATGACAAGTACTGCCATCACCACTGCTCTGTTACCATGGAAAGACAAACACAGCTTTTTAAAAGCCTTCATTTGAAAGACTGAATGAGTGTTAGTGTCAATCTACAGTTTGTTATACAGTGGCAGAAACAGAGCATCTTCCATCTTCACATGACATACCCCAAACATTGAGCACTGGCAAATGATCTACTATTGTATAATTAAGTATTTATATGTTACTTGCAATTATTTAGTCAGAATATACAGCTCATTGATTTAGTCAACATAAATGTAAGTCGCATAGATTTATCCAGATGCCTTTCCAGATGTTCACTTCCTTAATGATGAGTTTCGTTCAACCACCTGACAAATGCACTTGATTGTGATGTAAAGTTAAATTTAAGTAGGAGGAGAAAAGTAAATGAATGGACCAGTGTGAGGGGCGTGTGGGTGGAGGACAGGATCTATTTTTGTTCCTTTTTTTTAACAAGAGTTGGAACACATGACTCTTAACCCTTGTGCATCCTTATGGACATTTTTGTCCTTTTCAGTTTTGTTTTTTTGATAACTTTGGCTGTGTTAATGCTAACTGCATAAAATTTGCCACAGGTGTGTATTTTTATTGGAATTTTAATATTTCACCTTCATTTACTTTAAAAAATTTATTTTGCACTAGGTAAAAAAATTACACCCACTTAGCGCCTTTTGGACAAAAATGTCCCCATTGAAACCCATTAAAACTGCGATTTTTAATCCCAGTGCCATTCAAATATAAAATGATGCAATCTTTCTTAACAGGCTTTCATTCTGTTGGCAAGGCTTCAAAATTTTAATTTTTACTATTTTTTATCAGATGGTGCCATTTTTTCATGTTTGGCATATAAAGCAAATTATCACTTTATTGTTGTTTTCTGCTGTTTTCGGCTTATGCATATTATAGAGCCAATTAGATAAATTATGAAGCTATAATTGTGTGGGTGTGTTGGTATGGTTGTCAGAGTGTGGTTAGTATGTGTGTACTGAAATTTTTAGGTGTGTGTGTGTGAACATTTTGAAAGAAAGAAATTATATTGTACTGGAAATCACAAATCCCACCCCATGTAAATGAGTCATACCCTTGGCAGAGTCACAGACTGAAAACTGAAAAGGTCAAAAAGTTACTGAAGTTACTTTTTTTCATTTAAACACATTTCTTATTACTTGCTTGCACTTTTTCATTTGTTTTTGTTTTTATTCAAAGGTAAAAGGTGAGCTTGATTTTGATGTAGAAGTTTAGAGGCCCCACAACACCTTGCATAAATCAAAAGTGATTATTTTTTATGTTTTCACCTCGAGAAAATGGTGATTGTTTTGTCTGGTAGATTTTTGTTGACACAAGTGCTCTCACAGCCAAACCTATAAAAATGTGATGCTTGAGGGCCTTGTCATTTCATTGTTTGCAAGATGAAGAGACGTTTCACAGCAAGGGAAGCTCTGGATCTAGTGAACACATGTGAAAGTGAGGATGAAGAGTTGACTTCAGTTTTGTTCAAAGTGATCTTGTACTTTTGCTTTATTTATAGAGCAAAATAAGGTATATTCTATCAAAAAAGTAAAAACTTTGGAGGATAATAGGAGTAATAAATCAATGATTTGACTTGGGCCTGAGTGACTTGGGCCTGAGTGGTATTTTTTTTTATTTTTTTTTATCTGATACTGCATAAAAATATGAATGCATCAAAATTAATGTTGTTGTTAACCAGTGATATATCCAAGGCTGTAATATTTAAAGAAAAACCTGCTTAGCATTTAGTATATGGAATATTTGTATTATTATTATTATTATTATAATTTTTTATAAAAACAAAAGTGGCATTATGTAAAGAAACCAGCGTTTAAAGGGTTAAAATTCTGAAAATTAATGACTGTTTGGTAATTATGATTAGAGCTGATGCTAGTAAAAAATCTAAGTCAGTGAAAGTGGAAAAAATATGAATCTATAATATTTTTATGACACTTTTTTGACATGGACATTTTTGTCCTTTATGGACCTGAGTGGTAATTTTTTTTATTTATCTGAGACTGCATAAAAAATATTAATGCATCAAAATTAATATTATTGTTAATCATTGACATATCCAAGGCTGTAATATTTAAAGAAAAAAAATTCTGCTTAGAATTTAGTATATAGAAAATTATTATTATTATTAAATTTTTTATAAACATCAACAGTGGCATTATGTAAAGAAACCGGCATTTAAAGGGTTAAAATTCTGAAAATAAATGAATGTTTGGTAATTATGATTAGAACTGATGCTAGTAAAAAATCTAAGTCAGTGAAAGTGGAAAAAAAGATTAATCTATAATATTTTTATGACACTTTTTTGACATGGACATTTTTGTCCTTTATGGGCCTGAGTGGTAGTTTTTTTATTTATCTGATACTGCATAAAAAAATATGATTGCATCAAAATTAATATTATTGTTAATCATTGACATATCCAAGGCTGTAATATTTAAAGAAAAAAAAATTCTGCTTAGAATTTAGTATATAGAAAATTATTATTATTATTACATTTTTTATAAACATCAACAGTGGCATTATGTAAAGAAACCGGCATTTAAAGGGTTAAAATTCTGAAAATAAATGAATGTTTGGTAATTATGATTAGAACTGATGCTAGTTAAAAATCTAAGTCAGTGAAAGTGGAAAAAAATATTAATCTATCATATTTTTATGACACTTTTTTGACATGGACATTTTTGTCCTTTATGTACCTAAGTGGTAGCTTTTTTTTAAATCTGATACTGCATAAAAAATATTAATGCATCAAAATTAATATTGTTCTTAATCATTGACATATCCAAGGCTGTAATAATCAAAGAAAAAAAATCTGCTTAGAATTTAGTATATAGAAAATTATTATTATTATTAAATTTTTTATAAACATCAACAGTGGCATTATGTAAAGAAACTGGCATTTAAAGGGTTAAAATTCTGAAAATAAATGAATGTTTGGTAATTATGATTAGAACTGATGCTAGTAAAAAATCTAAGTCAGTGAAAGTGGAAAAAAATATTAATCTATCATATTTTTATGACACTTTTTTGACATGGACATTTTTGTCCTTTATGTACCTAAGTGGTAGCTTTTTTTTAAATCTGATACTGCATAAAAAATATTAATGCATCAAAATTAATATTGTTCTTAATCATTGACATATCCAAGGCTGTAATAATCAAAGAAAAAAAAATCTGCTTGGAATTTAGTAAATTGAAAATAATTACTATTTTTCTTTTTTTCATAAAAAAACAACAGTGGCATTATGTAAACAAACCAGCATTTTAAGGGTTAAAATTCTGAAAATTAATGAATGTTTGGTCATTATGATTAGAGCTGATGCTGGTTAAAAAAATGATGCCAGTGAAAGTGGAAAAAAATATAAATCTATAATATTTTTATGACAGTTTTTGGACACGGACATTTTTGTCCTCTATGTAGCTATGTGTAACTTTTTTAAATTGATGCACAAGGGTTAAGCAATACAGCTGGACTCTGAGGAGAACGCGTCTGAAGATGCAAAATACAATGCTTTTCCAGGCTCAAACACAGTACAACATCATGTGTCTGTGTCTAGTAACTATGGAAACACTTTGAATTTTCTATTTTCTACTAAATAGCAGAACTAGTTAACCATCCCTTTCAGACAAAATATGCTTAATCCAGTGTCTAAGGAGCCTTTTTGGTCTTATTTGGTTTAAATACAAAGTTCTGTCATGAAACTCGCAAGTCAGCTTGCAATCACATCATTCCCTATAGGGCACAGCTGATTGGTTTCTGCTGTGGTTACAGCGCACGGTTTCAGAAACCCTCCACCTGTTAGGATCTGCTACGGGTAATTCATGTATGCTATATTGTACAGCAGCCGTATGTCTTGCTCACAGAAGTGTTGTATTGCCAGTAGCAAGTCTCGTACTTGCTCTGCAGTAGCAGCAGCAATAACAGAAGCATATCAATATTGTCACATCCATTACCATGCCAAACACTCAGAGAGTTGAAAGAAATTGGTTTAACTAGTCAGCCAGCTGGTTTTGAGACTGTCTAACAATTTTTGTTTTTTTTTAAGCTGATTTACAACAGGGATTTCAGTTAATAACCCATGCATCCATGAACCATTTATGCTCGAAAATCAACCTCAAAATCCTCTGCAACCACTGTTGCCTCTCCTATAGGTCTCCTTGTCTCATAGTCCCTTCACAAGGTCATCTAGGCATAGATCCATAGAAAACACATGCTAACATGTCCTCCGAGGACGATCGGTAAAAATAGGTACGTCACCCCAGGCTCCAGAGCAATGCTGGCTGATATCCAGATCTGCACGGCAACTGAAGGTGACAGTCACCTCTCTAACACAAGACCAGAGACTGTGACATTGCTGATGCTTTTGCTGTGATTGTGACGGTCACATGGGTAATGATTTATTATTTGTACCTGCAGGAAGCTGGCTGATAGATATGTGCAGTTTGTGAGATATACAACATTTCATGTGGGATGAAAAACGATTAGAGGTAGATGGAAATGGATGCAAAAAGGGGCAAGAGCTTTTTTGGCCAAAAAGAATCTAAAAAGAAGTTTCTAATAAATGGAAATCCAAAATTCCTGGAATGATTAAAAGACTATCTTCGTTTTTGATGCGATTAAGCCTGTTAATCCAACCCAAGAGTGCTGGAAGAGGACAGAGTTTAAAGGCTCACACAAACACAAAGCAGCTGTTTTGGCCCCATTCTGCCGTTCATGAAAACTGTTATTCATTTTATTTATTTATAAAAAAAAAAAAATACACATTTCTTTTATAGATGGAGGCTGAGTCGTTGAGCTGTTTGGGGGCTTAATGCTACGCTCCTGCTTTTCGTAGAAAAGTTCATGGTGCAATGAAAGTATTTATGAGATTAACTGCAGAAAACAATCACTCACATCTACTTTACTTTGAACGTTTAAGTATGGCACCAATTTTTGGGCATGTTTGTGGCATTACCTGATTTTCATAATTGCTTCAGTGAATCGGATACTAAAACAACTCAGACAGCATGCGCAAATCAACAATGCAATCATTGGATGCAATGAGTTTTTTTGCGAGCACTAATTGGGTGGATAATACAGTGAATGAGGATTTTCATGGTCAGCTTGTCTTCTCAAATATCTGTTTCCTAACCCGCAAGGTTGACAGGATGTAGCTGTTACCATGGCGATGCATCTGCTCTGGTAAAGTGGACCTTAGGATTCGAAGGAAAAATTCTATATGATTTTTTTACTTACTTTTCATTAGAGGCTGATTGGATTGGGATAAACTCACTTAGGATCTTATTATAGTGAAGCTCATTATAGAAATACACACTCAAAGTTATAAAAGTGAACTGTTATCAGAACAACTAAAAAATGCATGACAAGAACATACTGTATATCTTTATTATATATTTTCCTTCAGAGGAATTGCTCATAGGCAGCTGATGCGGGACTTTTCTGTCTGGGAAAAGCAAATTTTCCTTTGAACACAAGTTAGCAAAAACATAGTGTTAAACTTGTAGGCAGTTTATGTATTGGTCCTGCGTAAATAAAAATGCTCTTTTAGATTCGCTTTGCTGTTGTCATGACAATGCATGCATCTTCAATGAATGCATATTTAAGAGTAAAATAAATAAATAAATGAATATATATATATATATATATATATATTTGAAATATATAAAGATTTAAATATATACAATGAAATATTAAATTTTTTTATATATATATTTTCTACATTTTATGGCATTTAGTTTACATATATTTGAATATATATAAATACATTTAAAATATTACATTACAAAACATATTAAATAGAAAGATAAAGACAAAAAAATTTTTATATAAAATGTTAGCATGATTTTTGAGAAATATCAATACAATGCTTCCATGCAGTCTCTGTATGATGATTCATATCTGATTCTTTCATTTCAGGTCCTAAATCTGTGAAAAACATATATCTCTAAACCTGATCATTAGTTTTATTTTTTTCTTTCAGCTACTTCCCTCCCACCCTTCCACTTCTCATCTCTCCTAATCTCGAGACACGTGGCGACAGGTGATGCTTTGAGATACTTCACACGACCTCATTTGCACTGATGGCAGATTGCAATCAACAGGTCAGGCGAATAATTAAAGAGGAAAGAGGATGGAGGGGATGGGAGGATGAAGAGGGGATGAAATGATTATAAGCATTGTACCACATGCAGGTTGAGCTTTGAAGAAAAATCCCCATCAACACAATCTTCATCTCCTTCGTCCATCTTAATGATTGGTGTTTGTAGGAATGATGCTTTATCAGCTAATCAGGAGTATGTATGAGTACCCTCGCTTTCCAGAGCATTTAATCAGGCCTAATCAGTGTTAAAAATCTACTAGTATACATCATATGAAAAAAACACACAGTTCTCACCAAGCAGCTCAGAAAAATGCATTTGATATTTTGGAGACTGAATAAAGTCAAATATGACATTTCTCAAGCTATTTTTCTTTTAAAAAGAAACTTGACTTCCTCTGAAAACAGGCCAGACATTTCCATCCTTTTTAGCCCGCTGAGTGATTTGCTGCCATTCGAGCGAGAGCAGCAGGGATGTCCTTTATGCCAATGGTTGGTTGTATCATCGACCCGTGAATTGTATTTGTTGATAGGTCACCATCTGTCACCCTGGACCAGATGAGCAGGCTATGGGATGGAAAATGTTATCACTGAAATGGCAACATGTGGATTGAGGGAAGTTTTGGGAGCTACGGTAGAATTGGCTCCCTAGAGACAAAAAAGGGCCCCATTAAGTGGATATTTTTTTCCTTTGCAGAATTCTGACAAAAACTATTCTCACAGAGCTCTGACTGGCATCGCCGTTAAATCCACAAAGTCAATAATCTTAATCAGGTGGAGTTATTTTGAGAATGGTGAGGCTAAGAAGCAGGGGAATGTTAAAACCAATGATTAATAAAGTTTAGGAGCATTCGCAGAGCCGCAGAGGCTGGGTATGTGTCACGCATAGCCTGTTTATGAAGTTAAATGTCTTTGATGGAGGAAAATGCAATCAGGGGCTTTGTACCTTTGATTAATCAAACAAAATAGGGAAGAAATCCAAGCAAGGCTCATTGGAAAAAAGTGGCGACTTTTCTGCAAAATTATATGATGTTGAACGTTTCGCAAAAGGTTTTTAGCAAAGAGAAATGTCTAGTAAGTGGCACTAATAGTGTGTTATTAATTGTTCCCCAAAATAGATCTGTGAATCGCCGTTGGTTGTTGTAAATATTGCTTCAGTTTGTGGTTACACTTTATTTTAATGGTCCACTTTAGACACTCTATAAGTAACTTTGCAACTACATGACAAATACCTCTCATTAGAGTGTTATATTAGGTTAGGGTTAGGTCTTAGGGTTCGAGTAGAATAAGTTGACATAGTTGCAAAGTCACTTATAGTCAGCCTAGAGCAGATAGTCTACTAATACTCAAATAAGAGGTATTTGACAAATGTTGTTGCAAATTGATTTATAGTAGTGCAATGTCTAAAGTGGACAAGTGGACCATTGAAATAAAGTTTTGTGGAGTAAGAAAATAAAATATTCAGTGAGTGGCGTTAAGGTTAATGCTCTATCGCATTTGCAAATAACGTACCACCTACATGAAACCCTACCCTATTGTTAACAAAAAACAGTTGCTGAAAAACCCTAACACATTACTTGCTTTTAGAAGTCTTTGAGCTTGTGTTTTACAGGACTCGTACCCAACATCGCAAGTGCAATGCTGTTCCAGGTGAATTACTGATCAATTTCAGCATAAAAGCCATACATATGGAGCTGGTTTCAGATCATGCACTGTGGTGTTTTGCAGTCATAACAGTATTGTTCAAGGAGCCATGCAAAAATAAATCTTTTTTAGTCGATAATAATAATTTGTGTGTAAAAGTTGTTGGTGTTTTACTGCCTCTAGTGTTCATCTCATCTGGAAACTGCAGCGAATTGTATGTACGTGTTGGAGTTTTGAAGAAAGCATTAAACAGAAGGTTGTGATTACCTTTTCTTAAAATTCGGTTTTGTTGCATTCACACAGACGAGTCGCTGATTTGGTCATTCATTTTGAGAACAAATTAGAGGTTCTTCTTGGCCAAGGCTTTACATTTTGCAAGAAATTCAGTTATGATGCCTGTTGGCACAATTTACATGATTTGTGCGCAGACACTCTTTTACCTCTCGTTTTTGGCCGAAAAGTCTCCATGGTGACAAACGGCTAAAGTTGCCACTGTTGAAAAGCTTCAGTTGTTCTTTCATTATATTAACCCTTAAATGCATACCATGGGTCTTTAGTGACCTGGGACGTCATTCATTACCCTTCTCATTCATTTTTTAAAGTTAGACATCAACCATCTTAGTATTCCTTAATCAATTCATTATAAACAATATGACAAGATTTTTTTTATTAAATTATAAAAGAGTGCCTGTTTTCCCATACATTTTTTGTAAACATCGTTACAAATCAAGGTGCGTAACAGTGTACGTATATTTGTTTCTGATCAAAAATAATTTAATATTTGATGGCTGAATAAGTGCAATTCATCTTTATTCCACAATGTGGCAATGTCTCTGATACACAATGATGAAGTGACGTTTCACTCATAGTTACCGCAGGCAGAAAACAAAAGAATAGGAATATCGGCAGAAACATGAAATGGCTCAGCGATTTAATGCAGACCAAGTACTGAACGCAATCAAATATTAGTGTCACAGTCACTTGGTGGATCTGGTCGAAGAAGCTGTCAGCGATCAAAATATTGATTTTGAAGATGTTGAAAATTATAGTTTTGAGAATTGGCCAATGTTTGAAATTTCAAATGGGCTCATATTCGCGATCTTAAACATTCTTAAAACTATCATCATTTGCTGAATGTACTGGGAAATGAGCTCTGACGAGAACAGTGATGATGGTATAAAACGCCTGCTCAAACGGAACCCTTCCCAGCTCCAAAAGGTAACAACATATGCTTTATTTTTATTATTCTGTAATTGTTACTCGAATATCAGGAGAGTTTTATATTATCACGACAGGCAGAGATCCATCCGTGTTAGATATAATTCCTGGTTGCTAAAGACCCGAATATGTAAGAATGATTGGCGAAAAATTAATGCATTTAAAGGTTAATAAGCAAGACCAGAGGCCTGACCTTCTGTCAGAGAGGAAGTGGCCGTCCTTACTGAAATATTCATGCATTCGACAAGGCTTTTCATAACGCTCCATTGTTCCAAATCCTCTTCGATGATGTCCTCAGAGATTGCAGATGGCATTTGGATTTCTACCATCTTCGGAGAGCCGACTCGCTTGTGCCAGAGATTTCATGGCGACTGTACCGCGAACACAGAGACCGCGAGAGAGGTCAAGTATTTCTGAGAGAAGTGAACAGTTTCTCAGAATGAGCCGGCTGTTAAGGGTCGGAGTAAACATGACAGGGTGGCACATCAGTCAAACTCGGCGCCGTAAATCTCTTTGCTCTGAATGGGGGAGATTTTATACTCGATGAAGGGAGCAATAGAACATTCAAAGCAATAAAACTATCTCAGTAATCATTAATCCGCTCTTAATTCATCTTAATCTTTTCTGCTGTTGCTACAACACAGACTTCTACAACCATTTCACCTCACGCCAAAGTGGAAAGCTATTAGACGGCTGTTGTTTTACGGAGTGAAGGAGAACAGGATGTTTCAAAGCCCATTGCTCAAGCTCTCAAAGGCATTTGTCATTATATAGAAACATTTGTTTTGGTTCTGTTTGCTTTCTCCAAATCCTCCAAACTTCTAGACAAGAGGGATAACCTTGGGCTGGAGTTTCAGGTGTCCTACAGCAGTAGAATAAACATAAACTCTAACTTGGGCTCACGGAAGGAATTTATGTATCTGGCTACAATACAAAGAGACTGCCTGATAAGACCTGCAAAGATCAGTAAGATTTGTGGAGTGAGAGAGAAAGAAAGAGACACATTCTGATTGTGTTTGCCTGTGTAAAGCATCCTATGATAAAGCACTGGTGTCTGGCATCTGTGTAAAATATTTACTTATAATAGTAGATCTAAAATCAATATCAGTGTCCTTCTTGCCATAAATTCGTCCTATGTACATGAATTCACTATTTATTTTTTGGCTGCTTGGCTCACCAACTAACAGCAGTGATTACAAACAGCTTGCTATAAATACAGTATAGACAGAAACCAGAAACTAAAACCAATCCACAAAAATAAGAAAGTAAGAAAATATTCAGTGAGGGTTGGCAAACTGCGCCCACTGATTTTTTTTAATGTTCTATCTGCAATGTTTTGGAAATTATGCACATCAGGTTATGGTGCAAATTCACCCACAAAATATGTAGCCCCCTGTAGCTCAAACTGGGTTTTCTATTGAAATATTTTTTAAATCCAATTTATTCCTATGACGTCAAAGCTGAATTTTCAGCATCATTACTCACATGTTCCTTCAGAAATTATTGTTATATGCTGATTTGCTGCTCAAGAAGCATTTATTACTATTATCAATGTTAAAAACAGTTGTGTTGCTTAATATTTTTGTGGAAACACATTTTTTTTCAGGATTATTTCATGAAGGTTTAATATAAATAAAACATTAAAAATGTCTACTGTCACTTGTGATCAATTTAATGCATCCATGCTGAACAAACATTAATTGTTCATCTGAAATGTGTTCATCTATCGTTCATTCATTTGGGAAGCTCCATATACCACATAAGATTGCTTTAGACGATTGAGTTTAAATCTGGGCTTGTGGACCTTTCCTCTCACTTCTCCATTGCAACTTGTCTGTCTTTTAACTGACCTGTCAAAATGAAGTAAAAGTTAAAGGTTCTCTAAGCGATCCTGGGTGACGTCACTTCTTGTTGACGTTCGAACTATTGTCAAACAAAACGGAGGGCTAGCTAGACCCTCCCTCCTCCTCATCCGCGCACTAACCCCTCAAACCCACCCCCAAACCATTCTTGTCGGTTATTGGCTGGAACAGTTTGTTATGTTTCTCAGAGCGGGTCGCTAGAGTTTGTTTTTGTAGCCGTTTGTGGAGCCTGGGGTGTCTGCAGATACCGCGTTTTTTTACAGTGTGTTCAGGGGACAGGCAGCTAGCGGATCGTGAGTAGATGTTTGCTGTATGTGACAAAAAATGTTTTGGCCATAAAAACGCGTGACATCGCTTAGAGCACCTTTAATACACTTTTGTGAATAATGCGCAAGCCATATTTACTTAGGATGGAGAAGTGTTTGCACTGAGAATGCAAAAGACTTAATATAGGTACAAAAACTGTAGGCTATATTTATTTGAGAGCATTTTGCATCTAGTTTAACCTGCATTAAGGTGGTTATTAGGTTTAGTGAAATCACTGGTTTTACAGGCTACATGTTTGGCCTCTAAATTTCAGACACAATCTTTGTTCCAAACAACAGTGATAAATCTTTGAACAGAGATGCTTCATTTAACCTGCACTTTCAGAGATTGTTATGCTGATGTCGCTCATGCTATTTGTGAGTAGTTGGCATTTTCTGCCTGGTCCTTCGCTATGAATTTGATGCATCACTTTGGGGTCCAGATAATGGAAACTTTAAAAAGGCATCCATTATGTTGACTCGAGTGGTGAGACGAAGGTGAGGTGGATAAAGGATGAAATGTCAGTCAGAGGAATGAGGGATGCTTTCATTTCATCCACAGCTATTCAAATAATATGCCAATTCATTACATTCAGATTACTGTCCTGGATAACCGATGATGAGCTGAGGTTTTAAAGCAGTCAGAGGAGAATACGAAGACTCTAGACAATGAATCCGCATGGATGAAGGTATGAAATGACGGAAAGTGTCATGAATGGCTTGATCAAGGTTAAAATTCTCCTGCGTTAATATCGAACCCCATTATGAGATGCCGATTACAGTCTCCTGGATGGCTATAAAAAGACCATTCAGGCTTGTGGACAGCTTACTGGCCACAGTGGCTGATATGGGCCCTCAATTTCGGAGACATAACCTCTCGGTCGAGTCCTATTTACACTGGCATTAATGGAGCTGTCGTGTTCTCTCATCTCTTTGACGTACACACAATGCCTGTTGTCATACTGCTCTGAAATTGTGGCCCACCTGGCTTTGAGAATAAGCTTGTCATAGAGTGGTCTGCTCACAGTGATAACACCACGGAAACTGTCACCGGGCAGCCTGTCGCTGGGGAGCCCATAGACTATAGTCATCAACGGCTACTGCACCAACACAACAAAAGTCTGGGGAACACAATGGCCTGCCAGTCTGTGGTCCTTGACAAAGAGGTGAAGCATAATTAAAGCAGCCAGCTGGATGTTTTCCTCTGAATGCTGGATTGAAGTTCACTGACTAAAACACAGAATACTATTAAGCAAAGTTGCTGCAATATGGTTCTCCTGCTGGCCTTATTTTTATGCTTTGTAGAGAGCGGCATTTCTCTTCATTTTTCATTATTAGCGGCTGACATTTTACAGCTGCATTTAATCTTTAGAATTACACACAATGCCTGAAATCTGGTTTTGCACCAACTGTGGTTTTGAAGATATTCCCCCTCTTCCACTATTAATCATTATTATAAGAATGTGAAGATCAACTTTGTTTAACATTAAGCTGCTGTGTACAGGCGTGATTTCTGAATTTTCTTGAAGTTCACTGACAGATATCTGATGCATGACTCAGTAGTCTGAGGAGCACTTGGCAAATACAGAAAATTTAAATCTCCTACGCACTCCAACAACATACAAACAGACGCAGCACTTTAATAACGCGAAACATGACTTGCATTCAGCCATTGGGCCATCATCCAATACAAATATTTATTTAGAGAGTTAAATTAAACTCTTAAGCAAAAATGAAAAGGGTTTGACTAAAAGCATCTTTAATTGGTATTACAAGTTTTATTCTGTAACACAGGCTCGCAGCCAGAGCTCAAAGGGATTCTGTTAAAAACAGGAGGCAGGCAATCCTTTGTTTATCAAACATTTAGGTTTGGCTGGAGCCTTCGTGAACATCTTTGACAACATCCGTTCCACCCCTCCATTAGTTTGTTTACAGAAAGTTAATTTAGTTGGAACCAAATGAAGCACACTTTGCGGGGTGTTTTAAATTAGAGTTTCACAAGAAAGCACTTAAGAACATTTTGAATCTGTTTTACAAACAACAACTTTTTAATTTCAGTTTCGATGTGCTTCTGTTGTTCCTGAACTAATCTCTGGAGAACAAGCGAGTGCCTGGACGCAAGCATTAAATTTTTAATTATATCTACAGTAAACCTGCCTGATGGCTTTCAAACTAAGAAGGTTCTTAACCAAAGTGCAAGAAAAAAGTAAAAAAATGATTTATTAATCTGCGTCAGTAATGGAGATTGGAACATCGCAAGAGATAATATTTCAATTTAAACGCTATGCCCTTGAGCACTTTCTTCTCTGAACATTGAACATGCAACAATTTAGCAAATTTGTGCATTTTCGCTAGCAGCAATAACTTTTCAGCTGTCAGAAACGTTGTTTAAAAAACCCCAGTAGCAAGCAATGCAAAGTTTATTAAATTGTCTGATCATGAAGAAAAAGGAATGAGGGTGACATACAAAACTTGTCCAGAACAATTGAAAGAAACATGCTGAATTTGTGGCACCCTGGCTGAATAGAATATATAAAAGAAGAAGAGACAGCAAATCAAAGAGAACAAGTGTATGTGGAGCAAAGGGTCCATGGGGAAAAGATGGGTAAGTAATTGCTGTGTTCATGAAAACATGATCACAGAGCACCCATCCAAAATTGCTGTGAGAGTCAGTCCTTGACATCCTTACTACAAAAGAGTACCGCTCTCAAGTGAGAATAATACACAATTTCACTCTTTTCCAATCACTCTCTCTTGCAGAGCACAATAGCGCAACGAAAAGAGGATTTTAGGATGTCATAGGAGCACTCCAGACTCAAAGGCTAAGATAAGATGCCACATTTTGACTGAAAACTGAGGCCGCATTGCATCCTTCATGGACATGGCAATCACAGAATGCATTGTGATAAGCTCAGTGATATGTATTTTATGATTTAATTGAACACTGCATAATCTTGTGAGGAGGACTTTTAGTATGGTGTGCATGCTGTACAATCTTGCTGCCTATAGAGCAATTGAAATCAGTCACTTCCATTTCAGTTAGGAGGCTGCCTTCAAGCATGTTGACTCTTAACAGTGATTTGCACTGACAAAGCGACCTCAAATCATTCATTTTCAATGGGAGTTGCCCATTTCTGATGCTGTGCAAAATCCTACTGTCTGAAATCGCCCCCATACCCTGGTGTCCACAGCTGAATCATGCAGATGTAAGTTCCTTTTTGCTCAATAAAAAAAAAGGAATTTGCAAGCACAAACAATGCAACTGCACTCGTTTTCATTCACTCCTTCAAGTGGGCTAGTTGACTAATTAAGGAATAGTGATTGAGGTTTTAGTGGCAAATAATTTTGCTGCTGCAGAATCCTACTTTCTCCTCAATGCATTGGCTGAGACAACGGGTGCTTCTCAATTGGAAGGCTGCATCCTATTGAGACTGCGTCCGTCCGTCCTAAACCAGTCCTTTTGAGGCTTCTATAGGTGAGTCCTTCTCAGCATTGAACAATAGAATGAGATGGTCAAGTCCACAGACTATTATATATTTCAAACCAAGCAGCTTTCTGTTGGTCAATGGAGCAAACACATGTGACAAACCTATTGTTAAACCTGCATGGGAAATGTTTAGACCTTATGAGAAGTTTCAAATAAAACAATTGACCTCCAACATCTTTTTTTCCCTGCATTACATGAGAAAATTGGACAAGCTCAGTGCTGATTCATTTTCCACTAATTGATTTTCATGAATGTGAAAGGATTGTGCAAATGATTGTTGGGGTATGGGAGGACACGAAGGGCACACTTGAGGAATCCTTTAAAACACGCTGAATGAAGAACGCAAAATGAAGGCTGCCTTCCAAGGATCCTTCAAATTTAGATGACATTCAGTGGCACTTGATTACATGGCAGCCCACATTTGCAGCTTTTCAATTGAGAAGCACCCACATTTGTTATGGGTTGTCTATGTCTGTGTTTGGATTCATTAGTGGTCTTGTGGTACTGTTGAGTAAGTATTGCAGGAAACTGTAAAACACTGCTTTATTCTATATCTTATTCTAATGAAAATAGAACAAAACATCACAAGTACATGCTATGTTTTTGATCAGACATTGAAAAATGATGATATAAGATTCTGCGAGAGGATAGAATCTCACATGACATCAACGGCATGAGAAGAGCTCAACTTTATGTAAATGAATAGTGATTCAGGCTACTACCAAAGACTCACCGACATCCAGTTATTTAATTGCTGTCAATGTGAACACCAACATTGAGAAGGGTGCCCATGAAGACCATAGACAGCTCATTAGATTTTAGGAGCGAGCTTCAATCTAGAGGTTCCAGAGTTCCTCAAATAGTAAATGGAAGAGAGACAGGATTTCACCCACACACATTGTCTTTTCCCTCTTTTCGAACACAAGTCCCGTTTCTACTGACAGTAAGTCTGTAACCGTACCATCACACATTTCAAGTACATTAGTGCTAAGTGCAAAACATAGTGAGAAAAAATAGCCCGGGCCTGGGATCGTTTCATGGCACATACGGCTACTGCCAGGTTTGTTTTAGTTACGGTGCTAAACAGAGAAATGGGCATGATGTTCCAGTCGGGCCCGTTTATACAAGCCGAGAGATAAGAGCCAAACGCAGGTCTGGACTCTCTCACCTCTTCCTCCTCCGCACGCACAGTCTGTGGACGCTTTGGGATCCTTCGCCGAAGCGATTTGCAATTCTGACCACATATGTCACCGTGTTTACGCAGATCGCAGACATCTCAAAGTATTTGTGCGAGTGCTAATGGGGAAAAGACTAAACTGAGGCTTCAGCAGACTTATATTTACAGTGCAGGTGATTACAGTAGCCAAACCAATCAAACTAATTTTTCACTATATTTCAGCATTGATGACTTCAATAGCTGAAAAAATGTCAACAGAAGCTTTAGTATAGACTGTATCTACATATACAGGACTGTGTGTATGCTGACGTTTAAATTTTTTAGACAGCAGCATTTTTTCCAGACATACTGTCCTGCTTTTGAGGCCGAGAGCCATGGTGGACAGGATAGAACAAGACAGGACGCTTGCCGGGTTGGTTAGATGTGCGCAAAGGTCTTAAAACTTTAACATCGTCACAATCTCAGGGGAATGTATGACCGTCCTTCACACTATGTCTACAGCTGGGAACACGAATAGCACTCAGAAGTCAACACTGAGGTCACTGGAGGGTCTGGCTGGCTGGAAAGCCATTGAGAGAGGATTGCACTTCAGAGGTTGTGAAGATGTTTCTCCAAGAGAACCTAAAAGAGTTATAATATGTCATGACAATGCATGTATTTAAAGTGTAAAAGTGTGATTACATTAACAAAATTTCGAAGGCAAAACGGTCCACTCTCTTATGTCAATAATGTATGAAGCTCATAGTGAAGTAACTTTCAAACCAAGCTGATTTCTGTTGGTCAGTGCGGGGAATCCACGTGACTTGAACCTGTTGAGAAATTTGCATGGGGAAATCTTTCATGGAAAATTATTAGTGGATCCCTATTGAAATTGTTAGATTTCGTCCGTGAAACATTCACATCTTAATGTATGTTTGCGGCAGTTGGCATGCTGTGTGTAGTTGCAAATAGTCTCCTATACCATTTTCTTTATTGGAGGCTTCTTTGTTTGCTAAATATTTTATAATAATTATCATTTATTAACATATTGCATGGCTTAAAGCTGTTTAGGTTTGCTTACAGGAAATGAGGAACAAGAAGCCTTCAAGTCCTCCTGGGAAGAATCCTCTTACAGTCAGGTTCATGAATTTAAAAAAGTGCAATGTCTTTCCCTCTTTTTCACTTGCAGACCAAATACATTTTTCAGCACTAATAATTACTAATTGTAAATTAAACCTTTAAAATGAAAGCTAAAATTTTGTACATCAACAAAATTCAGAACTCTTGTAGGCCTGATTTGCAGTGGCAAATGTGTAATTGCATAATTACGGTACTTGTGGTTGATTTGGATACCGTAGATTCTATTTAATATATTATTTTAAGATTTAATACGACACAGACTGATGAATATAGATAAAGCCTCATACATATACATAAAGCCTCATACAAATGATGTATTGCTCTTACAAAGAGCATCAGTGTCGAAGAAAACTCAAGATACTGGTGTAAATTTGTATGTGGCTGACCAACTTTCTTATTCTAGAAACAAAAGCATAATATATGAATTCTTCATGGAGACAATGTCCACAGAGAAAAATACCCTGTATTCATATTGACTGAGAAACAGAGTCAATCTTTAAGAAAACAGTTGCAGTTGTTCACTGCATCACATTGCAGCAATAAAACAAAGTCTGATTGCCTCCTACGCAGAGTTGAAAAGTGATTTTCTCTTATTGAAGTTTCCCGTGTGATAATGAGCCTGATCCTTCATGCCAAATCATTTAATTTAATGAGCTAAATAATATATTTTAGTTAAATAATAAAGCTATTTTTGTTTGTAATGGGCCAGAGGCCAACATTTCAAAAGATATTTTTCAAATCTCTTAGCATCAGACATCAGGGGCCTGTACCATGAAGGTAGCTGAACAAACTCAGAGTTACAGGATTAGTTTTGAGTTGACAAAACCAAACCGATGCAATCAGGCTTTATTGGTACCATGAAGCAGCTCATCAACTTTCTCTGTCAACTCAGGCTTTGATCTTAAGCTATGATTACTCCACGAGCGCGTGCACATACCAACGTGACGTTGGCACCGAACAACCAATCGCGTTCGATATGGATAGAGCGAGAGCGATACTTTCTTTCCGCGGAGGAGCAAGAGATAATCATTCAGAATTACGATGAATTTAAATATGTATTACAAGCTCGAAACAATACGGTCTCTGCTGCCAAAGCAAGAGAAGACTGTTGGAGAAAGATTGCTGATTGCGTTAATGTGTAAGCTAAATAAATACGTTCTTTATTCATGTGAAATGATGTATAGGCTATGAATGTATGTGTGTGTAAAATATAGCCTATATTTTTATAATATAGCTATAAAAAAAATTGCATGTATATATACCTGTAAGGATTAATATTCATTGATTTTAGATGCAACTCCAAACGTTTTTGGCAGCTGATAAAGACAAAATAAAAAATATAATTAAAAGTAGCCTATAAGTATTTATTTACACACAACCTTTTATTATTCTTTTATTTGTTTGAGGCAAACCGAAAAAAGAGTGAAATTCAGAAAACCAGTGGAGGGCCACTCCTCCAGAATACACTGAGTTGGCTCTGATGGAATAAGGGACGGCCGATTATGGATGGGATTACAGGTGCTGTACAATCTGACCCTGGGGCTGGCTCCTCTAAGCAAGTAACACTGTGTGTGTTACACTAGTAACACTGTAACACTGTCAGTGTGCGATACATTAATATTTTAAGTTTTAAATATGGCTGACTGTATGTTCTGCAGTAGAGGGAAATGCAGTGTCCCTGTTGAAGCCAGCACACACACACAGTCTCCCACACAGAGGTCAGTATGCAGCAGACAGAACACCAGAAACATATGGGCCTACTTTTATTTATCAGGGAGGAGGAAATGAAGAAGACACTCTGTCTGTGTTCTGGGACAGTTGCTGAGGTGAATGCACTGGGCTTTTTATTAAGGTAAACATTTGAATGTGTGGCATAAAACAGGGACTGGCCCAAGTTACACATCTCTTTTATTGTAGGATTTTTCACAACCTGTCCCAGAAACTAAAGCCTCTACCTCAACAGGCTTCAAAAGAAATGTGAACGAAGGATTTAAAACCCTTGACATACATTACAGGTGTTTGTCAAGGACCTTTTTGTGAGTTGAATAGCCTCCCAAAAACTTGTAAAGATCATGTTTGTGGTGGAATTATGTTTCAGGTGGAAACAGACTCAGTCAGGGCCCTTTACAAAAGGAGCCTATAGAGCTAGACTGCACACTAAAGGAGCCTATAGAGCTAGACTGCACACTAAATGAGTCTATAGAGCTAGACTGCACACTAAAGGAGCCTATAGAGCTAGACTGCACACTAAAGGAGTCTATAGAGCTAGACTGCTCACTAAAGGAGCCTATAGAGCTAGACTGCACACTAAAGGAGCCTATGGAGCTAGACTGCACACTAAAGGAGCCTATAGAGCTAGGCTGCACACTAAAGGAGCCTATAGAGCTAGACTGCACACTAAATGAGCCTATAGAGCTAGACTGCACACTAAAGGAGCCTATAGAGCTAGACTGCACACTAAAGGAGCCTATAGAGCTAGACTGCACACTAAAGGAGTCTATAGAGCTAGACTGCACACTAAAGGAGCCTATAGAGCTAGACTGCACACTAAAGGAGCCTATAGAACTAGACTGCACACTAAAGGAGCCTATAGAGCTAGACTGCACACTAAATGAGCCTATAGAGCTAGACTGCACACTAAATGAGTCTATAGAGCTAGACTGCACACTAAAGGAGCCATATAGAGCTAGACTGCACACTAAAGGAGTCTATAGAGCTAGACTGCACACTAAAGGAGCCTATAGAGCTAGACTGCACACTAAAGGAGCCTATAGAGCTAGACTGCACACTAAAGGAGCCTATAGAGCTAGACTGCACACTAAAGGAGTCTATAGAGCTAGACTGCACACTAAAGGAGCCTGACTGTGAGCTGAGGAGGCTCCACATTTAAAAAATAAATGCAACAGCTAGATTAAACTGATCTCAGTGAACTTATTAAACCAAGTAGCACTTTAGCATGAATATTTATTAATGCAACTTTCTATTGCTTTCTTTCTCTCTCCCCCATCCCACAAAACCAATAAAACAGTTTGAGACCTATCTGCAGTTCCAATGTGCTTTTATTAAGTGTAATATTGTATGGTGATTGCAACTACATTTGCACCAGCTGGGTGGTCAAGTGTGTTCGGGTCAGTTTCATCGGGGAGAAGCTTTCTGTGGTGGTTCTGGCTCCTTTCTATGGTGGCTATATTGTGCAGAATGGCACATGTAGACACTATCTGTGATGCCTCTGGTGACTCTTAAGCGCCGAAGACAGTTGAAACGTGCCTTTAGGATGCCAAAGATCATCTCTAACTTTTACTATGGTTTTACTGACACATGAGGGTCATGATAGGGGGTTATTGTGTAGGTTTTGCTGTCCCAATTCAAATTAACAGTGTTTTGTACTGTACCAAATTTAACTAGCTTTCCTCAAAGCGCTGACACAACATACTCACGGAAAGTAGATTGTTATCTGTTAATTTTACTATTAATTTAAAGATTCATCTCACAGAAAATAATAATTTCACATGTTCACATAATCTCTACCTGAACATTAAGGCTGTGAAAGGACTTTCTATTAATATAATCTGCCTCATGTTCTCCTAGAGAAGTGGACATTGCAACATGTGTGCAGGATATTGCTTCAATGACTCTATAGGGAATCCTATCATAAGATTAACCGAATAAAAAAATATTAAAATAATGCTTAACAAGTACTGTATTGTATAGTACATTTGTGAAATTTGCTTTTTGGAAGAAAAAAAAAAGTGATGTCACCCTATCAATATTACCGACAATTTTATAAAAAGCCTCTCTTATGGACATGGTCAATAAATGAACACTATTAAACTATTAATGTACTCCTGCAGAGCGAGGACCACCTTGCGAATGGTTCGACAAACCGTGTTTTCTCCTAGATTCTGTGCATCACCGCAAGTATGTTTGCGTGTTGCGATTGCGTGCAAGTATGCAAGCACTTGCAAAAAAACGCAACGCAATCCCATTTATGGTAAGTAAGTGCATGAATTCGACGTGTTAAATTATTTATGAGCGGCTCAATAAGTTCGCAAAGATAAGATATTCCTTCCGCAGAAAATCTGTATCTTTGATACCTAACTATCAGGAAAGGCAAGGGGATTTTGTCCGGCTAAAAACTCTTTCTCTACGATGTGCTCGTCTTACAGTTTGCGCTGAGATGTCCACAGGATTTGAAAGAAAATGTAAAGCAATTGCAACCAACACCGGGAATTAGTTACGTCACCTATATGTTTCTTTGCTCACAGCTGATTGGTCAAACTTCAGTCTGAGATCTCGAATCCAGAACTTAACCTGCCCCGGAGCAGGTTAGCCGTGCAGCGTAAGATATCATGGCAACGAACACCGATTAAAGCCGAGCTACTTTCATAGTACCTAAAACCCAGGGTTGGCGGAAACTAAGCTGAAACATAGCTGGCTAGCCACCTAAACCGGCTTCATGGTACAGGCCCCAGAGTTTGTGTTATTTAAATGATTATATGTCAGTTATCTTCTCGTGTCTAATGGTAAGAAGATGTGTGGGTGTGTCTTGTGGCTAATGAAGGATATGACCAATCAAAACACACCCCTCTTCAAACACCAATGAGAGTGTCTGTGAATTCACTGCTAATTACTGACAGATGCATTAGCCATTAGGTAAGACAACATTTTAAAAAACATCCTGAGGATTTGCTTTCCCTATCCCCTTTGTTTTGTTTTCTTTATATAATACATAAAAGGGATGTGGAATCCTAATTCTTTTCTAATGTGACTCTTAGGAGTGAAATAAGATATTAAATGAGAAAAAAATTATAATATTAAGACTTGATTTTATCCATCATGAATAAATTGTTTAGGGGAGGGTTAAGTGATGTCAGTCTGTGTGTATGTGTGGTTTTAGAAGTAAAGCAAATGATTAAAAGTTTTTTTCAAGATAATTAAATCATGTACAATAACCATGCAAGAACAGCGTATAGTCAATTTTTATTTCATGTTCCACAAGTTATTTGAGTTAGTTTCTCTTATTTTTGCCACATGTTCATTTTGTGACCATCTAAACCGGTCCCAGACAGGTTCAATAAGACTATAATGTCTAAAATCACAAACATTTCAGCATTGATCTGCAAGACATTCTGTTGCCAAAGATAAGATATATTTTTGTAAAGCGTTGAAAAGTAATATGAAACCTTCTGGTTGGCCAAATCAAACTCATCACACGCTAAAATCTAAAAAAAAACATTTTATTTATTTATCTCTGTCTCTCTTGATCCCTCTGCACCTCTTATCAGCTAAATAGCTTATCTTTGGAGAATGCCGGAATCAATACATCAACAAGTGAATGAAGGCCCTTTTTTTAGAGTTCATTGCTTACAAAAGAAAAGCATATAAGAAGGTTTTGTGTTATCACGGTTCTGCTGCAGAGATAAAATTGAGCAGGATGTAAATGGCAATAGGGTGCTATTAAAAAATCCATATATTCTTTCCAAACTGGAGTGTGTTTCCCATACAATGATGTGACTCACTACTTAACTACCATACGATGCATCGTTGAAGAAATCAACTTAGTCACGACTGTTTCTCGAAACCGTATTCTTGCAAATTTGTTGTTCAACCATATTGGTTAATAATATCAATGCAGGTGGCGGAGAAGTGACTTCTTTAATTAACCTTTTTGAGATCTAATTAATGGCAGATTTCTCCCCCTAAAATTACAGGAATGGCATCTGAGGACTACTTTCAATTTTTATAAGTTATTTTGCTTCATTTCCAGATTTAATCATAGTCTCGTTCTTACATACTAGAGCACCTACACATGCACTTTTCAAAAACGACTCAAATCTCGACAAACTAAAAGATGTAAATAAAATTTGTATAGAATATTCTAAATGAAAGATATAAATTCTACAGAATGTCAGCTTGTTTATTTTGCTCAAGATTTATTAAGTCCTTCTAACCAAAGGTCGAGAGCTGTTGTTTCAACCACACCCCTGATTTAATTAGGAAAATGTAACTATTTTATGAGTTTTTGTAAATTAGTTTTAATTATAAAAAAAAAAACATTTTGAATGAATTCATACCATTTGATTCATATAAAGATGTACGTAAAAAAAAAAAAAACTAAACACGAAGGTCCATCCCTAAACCTAACCCTTTTTAGGGTTCCCTCAGAAGATTGTACAAATTTGCCACCAATTCGAATGTAAAATAGCTATAAATGATATGCAATAAACAAGAGCAATACTTTAGAATTCACACTGGGGAGAGCCGGGACGGTTGAAACACTTTTCAGATAAACGTCGTTTTCTAAGATAAGGTTACAGATAGATATTTTGTGTGTGTGTGATCAACAACTCACATATGTGTTCTCTTAGCATCATTTGTTATTCGGTACAAATATAGAATGATTTAAGTAAAAATTTACTTTGAACGGTAGTAGTGCTTTGTTTCAATCGTCCCGCCTGAGCGGGACTATTGCAACACAGGGGTGGGACGGATGAAACATAACAGTTTAAACGGTAACTATTCATCTAATGCTTGTTTTTATGAACAATACCTGACAAGTAACTTATATACATATTGTTACAAACATATTTTGTCATTTATTTTAATTTAAAGGTTCATATTAAAAACATTTTTCTGTCGCCCAATAAACAATAGGCAATATATGCGCGTTTTGCATAATCTTTCTAATAAGCTATTTTGATGAATAAAGAAAAATCCGTTTTCTTAAATTTCTTCCTCGAGTCATATTGAGTGTTTGCTGGTTGAATAGCCTGTTATTATGAAGAAAATTGTCAACCAGAAGACGATAAATTAAATTTATTGAAGATTGAATACTTGTTTCAACCGTCCCGACAGCGCCTCCTGACAGTTAAACCTGTTTTGCCCTTAAACTAAAAGACTCTGATATTACACACTTAAGGGTATGTTGTAGTACTAATACACCTTCAGTATTATCATTATAATGGCACATGAAACTATAAATACAACTTGTCAGTCAAAAAAAAGTACTGCACGAAAGAATTCACTAACCGCACTCAAAAACAGCTTTCCGGCTCTAACTTTAAAACGGCATGACGTAAAGAAAAAATGTTTTCGGGAGTCTGGTAGGCATTTGCGTGCTGTACGTGCTGACAAAATTTGACGTACATGACGTGAGTGGTTTTCAAGGAAATCTCAATGTTTCATCCGTCCCGCGTTTCAATCGTCCCGGCTCTCCCCCTACTCATAAAAGGTGAGAATCTGAAGTGTGCATATGATGGACACTTTACAATCCCATGAGGTCACAAATGTAGGACATCCGGATCATTCATACTAAACACATTTTTACACATTTCATACTTTTTTAGTGGACACGAAGTGAGTACTTGTTCAAAATAAGTACCTACTCAAGAGAGTATGCGATATCGGATGCAGCCAGTGTGTTGAATCTTCCTGTGAAGATTCAAGGATTTGCTTCACGCTGCTCTTGCTCTCCCTGAGGCGATTCATAATTCAGGGATCATAACTTGACGCTCAGTGTTTCTGATGAATGTGACAGTCTTAGCTGCGTAATTCACCTCACCTGATAAGCATTTAAAATACAGGACACAGGATACAATGCATTGTGTCTCCTAAACGATTGCTTGATCATGTATGTTTAAGGCAGGTCACATGCTATAAAAAATGCATTTCATGATAAGCTGTTGTAAGGTCTCATACATGGATGTTTTTTTCAGAAATGGAGGTTTTGAGATTTGTGCCAGTACGGCGAACGAGACTCAGTTATGCTTACAGACAACAGAAATTGTGTTGTACCATTGTAGGAGGCCAGTATTTGTGTTAGGTCAGGGGTTCGCACTTCACTGGGGAGTGACAGAGAACGTGGAGTGAATTTAAATGAGTTTGTGGGCTGGAAGAGTTGAAATGATGTGGGAATCTGTGAAAACTTATTATCGTAATGTCAAAGTTAGCAATTCTCACCCATGTGAGGAGGATATATAATGGTTAATCTGACTGGATTCATCTCAAATATTGTTCAAGTGTTGATTTTAGACTATTTTTGTTAAAAGGCGGGTTCTGTGTGAAAAGCATTGTTGCATTCTTCAGGAAGAAACACTCAGGGCTGGATTTTCTATAGCACTCCATGGCCATGACAACCTTTTTGAATAAGTAAACTAGTTAACACCAAAGTTACCTGTTAGCATTCTCATTCATCTTAATGGTAGTTTCTCTGCATGCTAGCACACACTTTTACACAATTTTAAGTTCATGATATAAATGCTGCGCAGCAGGGAAGGAAAAATCAATATAGAGCCATCCATAAGACATGTTTGTAACTTGATGCTAACTAGCATGCTAACCCTTTTGGACAGCACATGTTTGCTGGCAATTACTGGATGCTGACAGAACATCTATGCCCGGTTTCACTGACTAAAATGAATGTTTGAGGTGTCTTAACTGAAAGCAACTTGCTCTGACATATCTTAAAATATGTCAGTGCCATTGTTTTGTCTCAAGATGCACAAGTAATGTTTTTGACACGTTTATAAAAGCTACTTAAAAGCCCTAATTGAAGTAAGGCCTTATCCTGGTTTATTTTAAACTCTGTCTATGAAACAGGGCCCTAGTCACTGAACATGTGACTAGGTTTTGCATAGGTTACGTGGTTTTTAGTCCAATCAATACCCTTCTGTAAACTAGATTAATGGGGCACATATGCTGGTGGAGAGAGAGAGTGAGTGTGTGTGTGTGTGTGTGTGTGTGTGTGTGTGTGTGTGTGTGTGTGTTGTGTGTGTGTGTGTGTGTGTGTGTGTGTGTGTGTGTGTGTGTGTGTGTGTGTTTCTGTAACTGAAGGACGGTTTCTCTGCTTGAGCAACTTGAGTTTCTCTGACCCAAGGCCCAAAAACTACAGATCAGACAATGTGACTGTTCTGATCTTGCAGAATCTGGCTGTGACAACTTTGCCGACAAATTCCAACATACTCTGAAACAAAATGCTTTTGAATCGAGATTAAGTGAAGCCTGCTCAGGAACTATATTTATTGCTACTATTATAAAAAAAAACATGATCTGGCTATTGCTTTGGCCTGAAATATGTTATTGCTTTGGTCTGAAATGCGTTACAGTCCTCAATTAGTTTTATATTTTGTTCAGAATGGTTTCATCATTTGTTTTACACTGTTTTTTTTGTTTTTTTTTGTTGGACAAGAGATTTTTCTTTTTAACTCATAGTCAAGTCTAAAGGTTTCCGCTGCGGCTCTTGACATTTAAGCCTGAATATTTCATCATTATGCATTATTGAGAAAAATGTCAGTTTGATCCTGCCCACCACATCACAGTCATCATGTAGCTCAATCTTCAGGTTGAGACGTAGACAGGACCACAGGGCTTTCTTTCTGTCAGCCGCCTGGATTATTACGAGTGTGGGTTTCTTGCTTTTTACTAAGCAGCAGGAGAGGTTTGTCAGATCCCTCCTCAGTTTAGCATAACGGGAAGCAGAAGGGCAGAAACACGTTTACTGTGTTTATACAGCAACCTCATTCTGCATGTTTGGTTGCATAAAGTCAACTAGATGTTAGACCTGTGTACATTTATTTTAGTACCAATAAACTACTTGGCTAATTCAGTCAAGAGGTCAGACACTCTGAATTTGCTTTAATTCTCCAGCTTCAAAGACAATGAAGTCAGTATTGTATTTTATGTTAGTATAAAAAGTGCTTGTGCATTCACTTTTAGATTTAACTGTAAACAAGCACAGTAATGAGTATTTTGACGTGTCCAGATTTTTTTTATAACTATTATTAAAATGTTATTTTTTTGTTATGTCACATTAAAATAGTTTTGGATTTTTTTCTTTTTTTTTCTATTAATGACTTTTCTTTCCTCATTGCCAGTCAGACTTAATCTTAAAAAATCAGATAAAGAGTGAAATTGTCAAAAGACTATTTATTGTGTGAAAAAATGCCCACACCTCTAACATTATTTCCATCATGACCATAAAATTCCATAAACTCAGGATCATAAAACAAAAGTGTCTGTGAAATGCATGCTTTAGAAAAATAAATTTAAATATAATAAATATATTAATTATAATAAATGTAGGAAATATAATATCTTATTTCAACCTGATATAAGAAAACGCAAGTATTGCACAAAGCAGCATTTTTTGTACGAATTTGTACAATGTGATTGTAAAAGACAAAAAAATTTAACATGAATCTGCACCCCTAAAACTAACCCCTGTTTCGGGCATGAGCAGGTCATCCGAGAATGTACAAATTAGAAAACAAATTTTACAAATAATTCACTCCTAATTAGTCAAAATCAAAAAAAGTTACAAATTGTCATTAGTCTGTGTTAGTCATTTCAAATCAAGCTGTAGTTTTGCAAAATTATGCAAAAAGTGTGCAAATATAATTCCATTGTATGTATTTAGGATAGATACAATGCTAGCTATGAAATTAGCCTAGGCAAAAGTGATACAGCTGTTTTATTGCAAACATTTTTAAAATGTCATGCTATTAAACACAATACGTAATCTGAAAAGCAATGGACATGACATCATGGTAAAATTGTAATTTGATGTCAAAAGAAAGATTCTGTGTGAAAAACTAAAATGATTCAGTATTAAAACACCTGTGAGAAGATCTCTGATCATTTCGCTCATAAAAGCCTGTATATTTGACTGGTTTTCACTGTGGTGTTACTGTTTGTTGTGCAGGTCTGTGGCAAGCAGGTGTGTCATTCTCTCCCTCTGATCTTCACATTCACATTAGCAGCTCTTCAGATCTTCAGAAGAGCAGCTGCCTGCCCAGCAGCGGAAAGGATTTGCTTAAAGTGGTTTATTGTTTTAATTCTAATTTAGTTCTTTGTTCTTTTTCATGCATAAATATACAAAGACACATTCAGTTTTATAATGAGAGTGGGGTGAGATATTCAAAGGTAATTCAAAACTATTTTTTCACATGTGTCAGTTTGTCAATGTGAACAGAAAACTGATAAATTAAGTGTTTCACAAGTGACAAAGATTAAACACGCACACACAACACGCACGCACGCAGCTTCAGGAACTGTGGTGGCAAACAATTGTACTTCACTGAATAAGAGACAAACATGTACCAATTGTCTTTAAGGTTATTTATTTTCTTGCAAGAAAATGTCCACAGTCATTACAGCCGTGGCTGCAGAGTGCGACAATTTACTGGAGGGCATCCTTCCTTCTTTATAGTTGTTCCTCCCCCAAGGTTGTTTCTCGAGGCTAAATAAAGATATGTCTTAGCCATAACTAACACCTTGTTCAGATTTGTTTACTACCCTTGAGTGGAGACCCTCTGTCTCGGTCAATTAGTCACATACTTTTTGTCAAGTCACGTATACGAGGTTATACACATATGACTCTTCATTCATAAAGGGTATGTATTTAACACATATACATATGCATTCATAAGGGTTTAATAACAGTTCTTTTTCAATCAATTAGCAAGAGAATCATAACATCATGAGATTTCACATGTAATCACTTGTGCATTTTGTTCATAATCGATTATCATCAATTTCTAAGATTAGATAAGACTACAGTAAAATGCAAAACATAAGACATATTACATTTCTTCCACACAATACTTTTTAGTGCATTGTTTTTCCGTTTTTTTAATATTGTCCATACCAGTAAGTTTGCTAAAGCTGACCTATTGCTGCTAAATTGTTAAAAACCGGTAATCTAATTTATTTATTTTCTTTAGTTAGTTACTTCCTTTTTTAATTAATTAATATATATATATATATATATATATATATATATATATATATATATATATATATATATATATATATATATATATATATATATATATATTTAATCAACCAATTAACCTTTTTAGTAAATCAACCAACAAAAGATGTGCTTACAGTTACAATGTAAAAAAAGTTGCTGACTTAAATTTGTAAGTACAATCAACTTAGATGTTTTAAGTCATTTAAACTTAAATGACATTCAACTGTCAAAAAAAATGTTGAATCATGTATAACTTATAGAAAAGTTGAAAATTGCTTAACTTATTTTGATGAGTTAAAGCAATATATGTTGTCATAACTTATTATCATATAATTTTGCACAGTGTACAGTATCTGAGCTGGGATAGAAGAAAATGTTATAAGATTGAGAAAAGTGGCATCTTCGAGAAGCATTTAATATTTGATTATCTCAAAAGCCTTTTTTATTAAACAAAAGGCAATAGTTTGCAATACTTCTGCACATTTGACACACAGTCCAAATGTGGTTTATTGGATTCTTAAACCTGCTGAATGTGCAGGACAACCTTAATGCTTTTTTTTATTTTCTCGAAAAATATATAATTAAAGAAGATTGTATTCTGCTTTTATTGAAGACCTGAGAGCCCTGTGGATTTCTAAACAGTCCGAGTCCAGTACTGAGCCGAAAGCTGTCAGCTTCAGAAAACTCTGCGAGCGAATCCACATTTATCTTCCTGCACCAGCTCCGACTCACTCACTTGTGTTTAAATGCTTCGATAAGCAGTTGCTTTCCTTGAACTGCTTCAATTAATGGACTCTCGTTGGTGGAGGTGCTAAAGTGTCTTTTTTTCCCTCTTAAACTTTCTCACTCCTGGCGCTATTTGTTTCACCTTGCTCCTTGGGTCAGTGTGAGGTAGCACCGCGACCGTCGTCCCTGACATCAGTCACTAAGGGACCTGAGAGTTGCTTACGCAAATGAGAGCAACCAAACAAGCGATAAACGGTACCGCGGGAGACAGGCATTACGCTGGCCTTTCCCCCTCAGAGCCCAACTGTTTTAATGAGCTAAATTTTCATCTTTAGCTTCAGCTGTGAACAAACAAAAGCCCAGTCCCAGCAAGCAACAACAAAATAAGCACAATGTAAAATTTGAATGACAGCTGAAAGGGCAAAATCATTACGGAAAATGAATTCACATCTCCATGAAAATAACTGCTTTTATGTGGCCCCTGTGTGTGATTCCCTTTTTATGAGCTACGGCCCATGGAGCTCAACCTTTGAGAGCTGCAAATGAACATGTTTACTCGTCTTACATCTGCTTATCTGAAACTTAAAGTGAATTCAAGCCCATGAATGTTATCAATATGTGTGTTTCCTGGAAATGGACCCTTGATCTTAGCATTGTTAGCATCGTTAGCATCATGCTACATAATGTCATCTCTATGGAACAGAACCATAAAAGCATCATCTGAAGAGATGAGTGGAAACCAAACAGTTTAACAGGACTCCAAGGACAACAGTTTGCCTCATCTGTTTTGTGATGTGGTTGTTTTGTCATTGCTAATATGAATAAATCAGCAGGAGACACGGTTTGGTCATGACAAGACAAGACATGCTTGGTTAGTTTTCACACGACAGAGTCAATAAGCATCTCACACTCATCTTAAAAACAATAACCCGCTTATTTTCTGACCGCTGTCAATTCTTACTCAATGTGAAGTCCTGCAAGTCTGAAACTGCATCTGTGAGTGATTAACACCCTAAACAGAACAAAAAAATAACCAGAACAAAACTGGTTTGTATAAGAGAATGATGTTATTGACACATTTGATTACTTCAGTAATCGCCAAACCCAGACAGAATTTTATATTTTTAATGTTCTTGGATATTATGGATTGTCTATGTCTTTGCCTACTGTATATCACGCTAATTACATAAACTACTGAACTTGTTTAACATGATAAATAGGGTAAAAAATGCACTCTTTCTGTATGCTGAAAGTATTGTAAAATGATTATCAAATTAGTCCAAATATTTCATAAATTAACATGCAAGGGCCTTTGGATGCGACAAGCTTCGTGAACGATGGCCTTTCCAATTCTGCTGAGCGCTGTGAGCATGACAGCCACTTAATCAATCATTAATAGACTATCTTTCTTTCTTATTAAACTGATCCTGCCAAGAAACTGCCGGGATTTATCCTGAGAACGGGAGATTTCTGTTGCGGGTTTAAAACTACCTTCCCTGCCCCATATATTGTCTTTAATCTTAAGCATGTTTTGTATATATTATTATTCAATTTCGACTGAGATTTTCATTTTCTGAGACAAAAGACTATCAAGTCAAACGCTCACTCATGTGTAGTATCAATATAAATTATTCTGTGTTTGTGTGCGAGAGAATGTGGGAGAATTCAATGGGTTTGAATGCATCTCTTCCATCTATCTCGCCACTGAAAAAGCTAATTTGCATTGGTTGTCCTATGTCTCTCTGTGCTTTGTGAAAGGTGTGCCCAGACAAATATTGATCCTTCTCACCTTCATGCTTGTTAATGACCGCCATTGTTTAGTCAGCCTGCAGACTTTCTGACTGCGGTAGTGCCATTGATCCAAACAGTGAGTTCACTAGGCTTATTCTCCTCACTGCTTAAACCTGTCAGCAGCTAAAGTGAAAGACACAAAGACTAGTAATCACTTTTATAGGATATCTGACTGTCAGTTTGTCATTATATAGCCTACAAATGATTTCAAGATGCAAAACAACTTTTGCATTACCTCTAAATCGCCAAAGAAACCTCTTAAACCATGACTAATTTCCCACAGTAAAAAAACATTTTAAATGACTTTGCCATCCATCCATCCATCCATCCATTCATCCATCCACCCACCCATGTATCCGTCCTTCCGTCTGTCCATCCCCCCACCCTTAACTGATAATATTTTTAAACCAATATCACTCTAAGTAAATAAAAGTAAATTAGGTAATCAACCCTCTCTGGTCTCGGTCTCGACTCGGACTCAACCCTCTCTGGTCTCGGTCTCGACTCGGACTCTACCCTCTCTGGTCTCGGCCTCGACTCGGACTCAACCCTCTCTGGTCTCGGTCTCGACTCGGACTCAACCCTCTCTGGTCTCGGTCTCGACTCGGACTCAACCCTCTCTGGTCTCGGTCTCGACTCGGACTCAACCCTCTCTGGTCTCGGCCTCGACTCGGACTCAACCCTCTCTGGTCTCGGTCTCGACTTGGACTCTTCCCTCTCTGGTCTCGGTCTCGACTCGGACTCAACCCTCTCTGGTCTCGGTCTCGACTCGGACTCTTCCCTCTCTGGTCTCGGTCTCGACTCGGACTCAACCCTCTCTGGTCTCGGTCTCGACTCGGACTCTACCCTCTCTGGTCTCGGCCTCGACTCGGACTCAACCCTCTCTGGTCTCGGTCTCGACTTGGACTCTTCTCTCTCTGGTCTCGGTCTCGACTCGGACTCAACCCTCTCTGGTCTCGGTCTCATCTCGGACTCTACCATCTCTGGTCTCGGTCTCGACTTGGACTCTTCTCTCTCTGGTCTCGGTCTCGACTCGGACTCAACTACTCCGGTCTCGACTCGGACTCAACATACTCTGGTCTCGGTCTCGACTCAGACTCAACCCTCTCTGGTCTCGGTCTCGACTCGGACTCAACCCTCTCTGGTCTCGGCCTCGACTCGGACTCAACCCTCTCTGGTCTCAGTCTCGACTTGGACTCTTCCCTCTCTGGTCTCGGTCTCGACTCGGACTCAACCCTCTCTGGTCTCGGTCTCGACTCGGACTCTACCCTCTCTGGTCTCGGCCTCGACTCGGACTCAACCCTCTCTGGTCTCGGTCTCGACTTGGACTCTTCTCTCTCTGGTCTCGGTCTCGACTTGGACTCTTCTCTCTCTGGTCTCGGTCTCGACTCGGACTCAACCCTCTCTGGTCTCGGTCTCGACTCGGACTCAACCCTCTCTGGTCTCGGTCTCGACTTGGACTCTTCTCTCTCTGGTCTCGGTCTCGACTCGGACTCAACTCTCCGGTCTCGGTCTCGACTCGGACTCAACATACTCTGGTCTCGGTCTCGACTCAGACTCAACCCTCCTCTGGTCTCGGTCTCGACTCGGACTCAACCCTCTCTGGTCTCGGTCTCGACTCGGACTCAACCCTCTCTGGTCTCTCGGTCTCGACTCGGACTCTAACCCTCTCTGGTCTCGGTCTCGACTCGGACTCAACCCTCTCTGGGTCTCGGTCTCGACTCGGTGACTCAACCCTCTCTGGTCTCGGTCTCGACTCGGACTCTACCCTCTCTGGTCTCGGTCTCGACTCGGACTCAACATACTCTGGTCTCGGTCTCGACTCGGACTCATCCCTCTCTGGTCTCGGTCTCGACTCGGACTCAACATACTCTGGTCTCGGCCTCGACTCGGACTCTACCCTCTCTGGTCTCGGTCTCGACTCGTACTCAACATACTCTGGTCTCGGTCTCGACTCGGACTCAACCCTCTCTGGTCTCGGTCTCGACTCGGACTCAACATACTCTGGTCTCGGTCTCGACTCGGACTCTACCCTCTCTGGTCTCGGCCTCGACTCGGACTCAACCCTCTCTGGTCTCGGTCTCGACTCGGACTCAACCCTCTCTGGTCTCGGTCTCGACTCGGACTCAACCCTCTCTGGTCTCGGTCTCGACTCGGACTCAACCCTCTCTGGTCTCGGTCTCGACTCAGACTCTACCCTCTCTGGTCTCGGTCTCGACTCGGACTCAACATACTCTGGTCTCGGTCTCGACTCGGACTCATCCCTCTCTGGTCTCGGTCTCGACTCGGACTCAACATACTCTGGTCTCGGCCTCGACTCGGACTCTACCCTCTCTGGTCTCGGTCTCGACTCGTACTCAACATACTCTGGTCTCGGTCTCGACTCGGACTCAACCCTCTCTGGTCTCGGTCTCGACTCGGACTCAACATACTCTGGTCTCGGTCTCGACTCGGACTCAACCCTCTCTGGTCTCGGTCTCGACTCGGACTCAACATACTCTGGTCTCGGTCTCGACTCGGACTCAACATACTCTGGTCTCGGTCTCGACTCGGACTCAACCCTCTCTGGTCTCGGTCTCGATTTGGACTCAACCCTGTCTGGTCTCTGTCTCGACTCGGACTCAACCCAAATTTTCAAACCACATTCACAGAACCTCTGACTCAAAATCAAACAATTACCTCAAAACCATTTTATCTGTGCTCAAAAACAAACAATGCTCTCAGATCATACACACAGCGAGTCAAAACTATAAACACTACAGATCATTCATTAGACACTACATCAAAAAATAGAGAACATATAATCTTCACTCAGAAAAGTTGTGCAACTGCAGAATCAAGGTCAGTGAGAGAGATTTATTCTGCTTCAGCTTCATGTCTTCATGTTGCGTTCAGACTGACTCCACATCACAGACAATGTCATCTGCAGCCAAAGGGAAAAACCCTAAAGCCAGATCCAGCCTTGACAACATTCTCCACATCTTGCTCTTCCTCATCCTCCTTATACACCTCTTTTACACATACTCTTCCTTCTCTCCCTCTTATATTGTTTCCATCCACTGTTGGTAAATGACATACATTCATCAACAATTTGAGTCAGTGTTTGGCACTCTGAACGGATTGTATTATGTACAGTTGGTTGGTCATCATTGAACACAGTTGAAATGAGTAATTTTTGAGTTGTTGTGTGAAACGATGACAACATGTGTATGTAGTTGTGTTAATATGTTTGTGTTTGAGAAAGTTTTTAAGACAAAAGATGTTTAGTCGTGAAGTTGCAAGTGTTTTAGTTGTGAGAACATGTGTTTAGAGTTATGCATAAGAATGGTTTCATGAGAGTTTTAGTGTTTTAGAACATGACCGTTGTAAAAGTTATTCGACAATGGTTTACTATGAGTTGTTCAGAAATGGGATGTTTAGATTCAGATGTAAACCCGTGTTTGGGCCTAAAACGCACTGTGGAGGACTAATTTCTTACGCATCTAATCCCAAGCCTCCTTTGGTAATTCAAAAATGTCATTTTAGAGCAATGGGGGCTTGAGCTATTGGAAGCAGACTAATGCAGTTATTATATTGAAATGCAGTTATTAGAGAGAGAGAGAAGAGAAAAGAGAGAGAGAGATTTATCAAGTGTGTATATGAATTACCTCTCTTATAACAGTGTTCGGCTGTAGTGTCTCTACTAATAGCGAAACTGTAAGTTTATCCGCTCCAAGAACAGAGCCGTTATTGCATGGCCAGTTAGAAATGTCTTTTAGCTTTTAAGTTGTTATACTATTTTACTGATAAAATTGTCAGAGCTGCGCTGACAACAGGTTTCTGTGCGAGTGTGTGGCCGTATGTATGTGTGTGTTTGAGCGGGCGAGATGTGAAAGAGTATGTGCTGTCCGTACATGTTAAAACCTTATTTAGTGGCAAAAAACATGGATATAATTTGTCGTTTTTATCCCATTGTTTACTATATTTATTTGCTTTGTCAGTGTGGTTGTAAGTTTTGGTTCTTTTGCTGTTTTAGTCTGTAAGGACCTTTGAAATAACTGAAATCATTTGGCGAGGTGATATGCAACTGTAATGTGCAAAATATAAGCGCAAAATAATTATACACCTTAGAACGTTCATAAACCAATCAGATTCAAGCATTCAACAGCGGATTCATATGCAAAAAAAAAAAAAACTGGCTATAGCAGATGTGTATTGAAAGTTCGGTCCCTGATTGCCAGACCATCTGCCACCAGCAAAAGCTGTTCCACCTAATTGCAAGTGACAAAACACAAAGCATAAGCTTTGAATCGGCGAAGAGCCGGATTGATGTTTTGTTTTTAATTAAGGGGTATTGTAGTAGAGTGTCTAGGGAAATCTCCTGCAGCATAGCTAGTTTGTGTTTGATCTAGATAACATCTGCGTGTTATTGTTAGTGCTCTTTTGTTTTCGGTGAAAAAGTGTCAGAACGTTGAAGTTTCGAATCCACAACATGTGTAATACTCACGTAACTTCAAAGCACAAGAGAGAAGAGGCTTTTTCACATCAAGTGCAATATAAGATTACAACTGTGAACAATGCATTTATATGGACATTTTGTCATAGCATTCTTTCTTTCTTTCTTTTCAAATCTACAAAAATGTAATTAGTTTATTTATGAATGTACTGTATTTTATTTATTAATTTTATTTTAATTCATTTTATTTTTCTACATTTAGGAGTAGATATCCACTGCTGGTAAATGTTGTAACTGCACCTTTGTGCAGTCCATAAAGGATGTTTCTCCATCAACAGGAATCCATGTGCTTGTTAAGGCTGTGTATTGAGACAATTTTTCCAAAAAGCAAAACTTTCAGCATCTGCACTAATGTGACAGATTCCTTTTGTCTGTTAAAACATGCAAACGTCTCCAGCAAAAGAAAATGCCAGCATGAACATTCTTCAGCATGTGTGTGAGTGGCGGGTCTGTGGCTTTTGGGTTGGGTCTCTGATTCTCTGAGGTCCCTGAGGGAGAGACTCTTCATTCTCTTCCCAGACTGCGGCTGGTGCACACGGCTGGAGGCAGGTATCGGATTCCAGCCTTTCTCTCTTTGATCTCCCCCTCTGAGAAAGCAGATCGAAACCCAACAAACCCCCTCCTATACCCACAACACCAGCTTCTGCATAATTCAGTGCTAGAAGCCTATTTAAATACCATGACCACCCTGCCTTCCTGCTCTCTTATAAAAGGCTGTCAGAGCAGACGCAAAGATCTGAGTTTTAAGAGATTATTGCTAAAGCAGAGGACAATGAGAAGGGCATTTGGGGGTTTGAGGGTTTGTTGCACTTCCTTTTCTTTTCTTTTCGTCTTGTTTTAGACTCTTTCTATTGCTCGAACTCATGTCACCCACATGAGCATCATAGCTCAATGTGTACATAAGCTAACTGCTACAGGCCACATTTCTGACAAAGAAATATACCTAAAGCATCAACGACGTGCAAAATACAGCAAATAAATAAATAAAGTGACGTATATGAATTATTTACTCAACATAAATTAAATGTTCATCAACATAATGTGCACTTACAATAATATTTTTAATTATTTTTGTAAATAAAAAAATACAAGTCACTTTTTTTTGGTGAAAAAATAGTTAACATGTGTAATTTATTTATTTGTGTAATAGTTTATTCTTGTATTTATTTATTTAGTTTTAATACTATTTAAAATCGTTTATTTATATTTGTATAAAATTTATTAATTTATATTTGTTTATGTATTTGATTGTAATTTATTTGCTTATTTTTGGTATAACAGTTTTTTTTTTTTCGTTTATTTACATTTGTAAATTATTTAATCATTTATTTATATTAGTATATTTTTATTTAGCTATTTATATTTGCATATTAATTTTTTATATATTTTTATATTCATTCATATTTGTATTTTATGTATATTTATTTGTATAGTAGTTTATTTATAATTGTATATTATTAGTTTATATTTGCATATTTATTTATTGTAGGAAAATGATTTATTTGAAAAGAAACAGAAAATATCCTGATTTATTACAATGAAGTTGTGATGGGATTCACTTCAAACGAAGCATGAAGCCTATGCCAGATAAATTGACTTGCCGTGTTAAAATGTGAATCAGCAGCAGCGAGACTTGATGAATTAAATATTTCCCTGGCCAATGAGGCGTTTCAGATGCCTGTCTGCCTGTCAGAAACTCATATGCAGGTGTTAAGTGGTATATGAAGAAATGAATGTTAACATATTCCCATCAGATCACATTTTATTGTTTTCTAAGCCGACACAAACTGCATGGCATTATATAATAACATGCCTTCAGATTTGTTTCCATATCACATTTTTTTGCCAGAAAAAAAATCACACTTTGACTTGCCACATAAAATCCCTTCTGAGCCAAGGTCGTGTGGTTTATGTCCTGTTTCAATCAAGTACTGGAAGCCCTTATCTTACATTACACTCCAAAGCTCGGTTTCAATGAGAGGGCATAGCCTGGGATTTCCAAGGGGAAAATCATATTTCGGGGTGCGTGGATTCATGCGTTAGCCTATCCGATCATTCAGCATCCAGTTACCTCCAAGATATCAGGGCCACAGACTTTACCTCCAGAGACACACATTAGTCTGACTTATAGCGTCGTTCAGCTGAGCTGAATAAATTGCTATCTGATGTGGACAATTTGTTTTGTGATCATGTTTTTTTTTTTTAGCAAAGCCACATTTTCAACATGTTGTTCTTTAACAGAACAACTACAGTAAGCATGTAATGTCCCTTATACATGTTTTGTCTTAGGGTACGTTTACATGACAATGATGCCGCGTATTATATTTTTCTCGTTTTTTGTCAACATTGCCAAAACAGTTTAAATGTCACTTGGCTGTCACTTTTTTAAAGAAACACTACGCACCTAGACTGAACATGTAATGCGCATGCGCATGACGTCACAGTTTTCAGAAATTAGCGTTTTTGTAGTTTACACAGAGACGATAATGGTGTCGTTTTCAAAAGTTTGCGTTTTCAGGCCCCCAAAACGCCGCTGTCATGTAAATGAACGGCGCTTTTTTGGTGAAAACGATGTTGTGTAAACGGCTTTGTAATCAGCATTCAGGTGTTCTTGTTACATTTTATGTTTATTACAATATTTAGTTTTTTTACAGTAAATTTCTTTAAATTATTTTTTTAATAGTGAGTGATTGTGGTAGGATCCTGTTTTATTCACAACAGCAAATTTATATACTGAATTCTGACATTTGATGGCATGTGACCTTTCTTGTGACCTATTTATAATGAGCAATCAAAAGCTTTTCCCACAAACTGGTTACAAATAAATATTCAATGATTTTTTTATTCAAAAGAGTCACATCTAAATCACATCTAAAAGGTCACAGCACTGCTGATCTTCTGATCAAAATGATTACATTTTTGTTAATGATTCTTGTAGATGATTGTCAGACTCAAGTAGAGAAAATCGGCTCTGACTAGTTCATCTAACTTTATGAGACACCGTTAAGCTGCGTGCCGACCGTTAAGCTCCTGACCTTCTGACTAAAGATTTTAATTTCCATCCAGATTTGGCCTGAGATTAGCTTTAAATGATGAGTCTCAGATCATTACTGCCACTAAGAGCTGAAGGATGGGCAGCTATTAGGATTCAGCTGACTCGTCGTTTCAGGTTAGACATCAATACTGACTGATGAACAGATTAAATCAGGACTTACACCCCAATTTTAAAACAACGCATTTCGTATTTTAACAGTTTGTACTATGCTCAGCAAACATTTTTCTAGAAAACGAGAAAGAGGTAAATCTTTCTCGTTGAGGCTGAGGCAGGAAGAAGTTTCCAGAGTCTGGACACATTTCATCAGGTAATTTCATCAAGATAATCTGCTTCCTTGGTTTCATGAGGTTCGAAATACAAAACAGGGCATTAGAGACATATGCACATGCTCAAAACACGGCCATGCACTTTGTTTATTGTCCTGAACCTCACTTGCACACAACCATAAGACACATAGACGCCTTGTATTATAAAAACGCCACCACAGACACATGCATATAAAACATCCACAGCCTTCTTACTATTCCTAATGCCTTCCCCATTAGATTTATGGCCCTGAAAGACTGCAATAAAAGCATTGTAGGTCCTTATGCAGAGGAAGTGATGCATCTTTTATAAGATCTGCAGGAGAGAGATTACAACATAATGGAAGACGAGAAGGATGAACAAGAGGGTAGAAGCAAAACAGGACAAGATGCTCTATAACCTTTTATATTCAAGACTTATTCTTAGTCGCTGAAAGAGGCATTTACCTGCCGTGATCACTGGACTTTTACACAGATGGGAAAAGAGAGCATATATACAGAGCGAATGACCATGTAATGTGAAAAGGCCAAACTGTGACTGTAGATAAGGATTCACTTTATGGGTATACCAGGGAGTAACACAATTTTGTTTATACTCTATATATACTGTTTATATATATATATAAATATTTCCACATGGTAATCAACATTGTGAACTCTGAATCCTTTCAGTCCAAGCATTTGCAGTCTTTGTATGGCCACGTACAAATCACTTGAGTGAAAATGATTTATATGTGTAGTAGCTTCTCCTTTACCTGCCAATTTCAGAAGCTTTTATTCCACTCAGTTGCAGTTGTCAGTCAGGTAGGTTTACTGAGGCCTGTCCCTGCTGATATCTGTACCTGTCGCTGTAAGGATGTGCGTGGGCTTCTTCGGTGAGCCATTAGCCAATGGAGCGGAAAAGCAAGACGAGGGCGACAGTGACCGCTTACGCTGAGCGTGCATGATGGACTGCTCTGCCTCTCGACTTACTCTCTCATGGTTCGATGGAAAAAGTAATCGGATCATGAAGTTTGATCGCAGTTCTGGCTGCGCCTGTAGTTCAGATATTGAGCCTCACCCGTTCTGTCTCCTCTCAGCCCCTTGTGGGTCTCAACTTTCTCCTCTGAAAGCTTCACTCGGTGAAGTCATGCATCCTCCATCCCCACCTTTTTACCACAGGGCCTCAATGCCACCATACATAATTCAATGGAGTTTTCTCAGGTAAAGGGTAAGTTCAACTTGGTACAGTGAGGTGTTGGCTGTATCAGGCCCGGCGTCAAGGGGGGGCTTGGGGGGCTTAGCCCCCCCTAAGATGATCTCAAGCCCCCCCTTGCGGTGATCTGAATGATGATTATGTGACTGAGCGTTCGTGCAGGGTTCGCCTAAACACTTTATGAATAAGATAACAATAAACGAGAACTGTCTGAACTGTTCTTGACTTTAGGCTATTAAACGTCTCACACACATGTGAAAGGAAAACCCGAAGACTATGACACCCCAAGTACAAAATGCATGACCTTATTGCCTATGTACGGCAAGCCCCGAGGGGAAAATGCATTGCACACACACATAGAACGAGCGCCAGCACATCCAGAATTAATGCATAACACAATCAAACATAAGGTCTGTTACAATTATTATTATGAGGTTACTTTTATTATCAAATCAATATTAATTAGTCCCGCAATAATGTCATAGCGCATCATTGCATAGCCGACGCGGAGCGATGAAAATATTATATTAGTCCTCATTTAAAAAACAATGTGTTTCACACGTAATAATTCTCTCTTTTTTTCACCATGAGCCACAAGAGAAATATTAAGAAAATAAATTAAGGTTAGGCCTATATACGTTATCAGAACATGTTGAGTATTCAGCTCTCAACGGTCAGTTTTTACTTTCACTTTCTATAGTGAATAATTGAATGGGATTTGATTACTTCTTCACCGATAACTCTCGCTCAATGTGCTTGCCTTCATAGTTTAAAACGCAAATATTTCAAATGTTGCGACGTGACTGTTTTCTTTTTCAACGATTGCGCAGAATGATGGACAACAATCACATTTCGCGCACATCTTATCCCAGGGAAATGTTTCCCCCCCCCCCCCCCCCGCAAGCCCCCCTAAGAATTGTAAAAGCCCCCCCAAGTAGTTTGTCCTGGAGCCGGGACTGGGCTGTATGAGGCTCTTTGGTGAAAAGAACATCTAGTCTGAGATCAAACGTTATTGAGCCTGTCACTCTGCAGACACAAACAGGAGCGGTTTCACATCAGAGCAAGCAAAAAGCACTGCAGATTCCCCAGGGGTTGCTTAAAAGGTAAAGCAAAAAGCAATGAAAGTGGATGACAACATGGACGTCACATAAGCTCTGAGTCAACAGGGCACTTTGCTAATGGGAAACATTCTATTTTTGCACCGAAACGCTCAAAGTACAAAAACAAAATCTTCAGTTTGCAAGGATGGAGGGACGGCCTTTGTGACATCAAGAAATAGACACCCACTGTTTTGGCTCTTTCGCTTTCTTTAATTTGCAGCAAATCGTTTCATTTGTTGGGGAATTACCGATGGCATGTGGGAAACTGAGTGGACGGACTCATTAAATGCTGACTGTGAATGAAGCAATTGATTTGCATTAATCTGTTGGGAGTGAAATTTAATGGAGCTCTGTTAGTTCTTTTAGGAAATGGCAAACACGACAGTTTAACTAATGGGAAATATAATCTGTTGTTTGATCATATCAGCCTTTTTCCATTGTTCTTCATCCTGCATCATGCACTTAATAGCCAAAATATCATTTTCAGTTTTTGGATACAATTAATGGATCCAGGTTGCTGTAACTGCATATGCTGTTTGGGATGAGATACATCTCTTATTCCACCTAAAATTTTTATCGACACTGCAACTCTTGTAATATGACTTCACATTCTGCGGCATCTCTTTCCAAAACATAATTCCCAACATAAAAATATGCAATCTATTCCACTTTACTGCAGTGCTAGCCTGGGTTTCCCAATGATGCCCTGCGATTTTATTCACGCTGCTAGGCAGCCTGGATTCCATGGACCAGATTTTCGCCTCAGCGAGGGGACCAATCACAGAACGGGGAGGGAGCAGCAAGACGATGACGACGTCCATGCGACACACCGAAGCAGTTTGTTTATACCTATGGATCCAACATGGCAGCAGACGCGAAGTTACCTTTCGATGCAGCCTTATATTGTTCTAAGTAGTTTAGAACGCAAGTTTATTTTGAAACGCCATCCTGTACACATAAATCTCTGACCCATCGTCTTCTTCCTCGTCTAATTTCTGTCGCTCTACATACGTCATCTGGTATTATTGAAACGATTGGCTATGAGCTACGTACAGGCGCATTTGATAGACATTCGTAGCACCCAATAAACGGCATTCGTAAACCACGCCTCAAATACGAGAAAATGAATATGTGGTTCCCAGACCCACGTCTCAATGAGCCGAGGTCTGACGTTTGCCAGGCTACTGCAGTGCTGCAATATTGCAGATTGTGAAATTTTTGTGACAAGGCGTCTAAAAAAGTGTTGTTCATGGCAAACGTTCAAATATGTACGTCTAGCATATTTATAGAAAAACAATTCACAAGCAGCACAATGGAACGCAATAAAGAACATGTTTTGTGTGAGCCGTCCTCTTGACTAATTAAATATACACAACGGCAAAAAGGTTTCAGCATTTATGCATAAAACTACCAATTTGTGTTTTCTATGGTGATTCTGAGCCAATTAAAAATGTGGGCTGAAAATGGAAGTCCACATGCAATCCAAATGTATGACTTGCATTCATATCAACAAACCATCAACGCAAGAATACCAATTCAAGAGTTCAGTCATTGAATCACAAGTGTGTAATTAACAAAGTCTTTATGGGCCATGTGCCATAGCATGTCAGTAGTGGAGAACGGTGAGGTCCATTTTCAGAGTTCATATGCAAATTTTCCATTTTAGTTGCCTCATACAAAGAGCTTCATATCCAACCTGGTCTATTGAAAAAAAAAAATTATGAGATGGCAATTTTGTGAATTCCTAAAATGTGATATGTTTGGAAATCAATCATTATGATCCACCCCTAAACTCAAGCCATGGAGTGTGAGTAGTTCACAAGTTCTCACTTACATGTAATCAGATAGAGTAAAGGGTTATGTGTATTTGGCGTGTTGTCTGAGGGGAGGGCTCTGAGCTAACAATTTGGCCAGAACCAAGGGATGGTGGAGGGAGGCTGGGACAGAGGTGAGTCTGCTGTATATATACCTCCTATCATGCTAATTAAGTTGATTAACTGAATGTGCTCCTCTGGTGGTAATTTGGCTGATTATCTGAACACGCTCCCCTCGAACTTTGTTGATAAAACATCATATTGTACAAAGACGTATGAATGAGATGAATGAGAGGAAAATGCCAACTAGTTATGAATTGCTATTGTATTAGTGTCACATCAGCTATAATTGGTTATGTTAAATCACTGCTTGTGAAAAAACAAAACAAAACTGTGTAAACTGAAATCAAAAAAAGTATAAATCTGTGTAAAGTTTAAACTGGTCAAAAGTCTGTCTCAGTGCAAACCGAAATAATTAAATATGACTGGTCCATTTTTAGCATGATTTATTACCTTGAAGACTCAACATGTTATTTTATTTGGCAACATTTCCAAAGCAATAGGAAAAGACAATAATCAATGGAATAAAAGCTTTTTACAAGGATACAGGTCCACGGGTCACAGAACGCCATGTGCTAAAACCATGACGCTGCTAGGACATCACAGACTTGTCAACAGCAATCCGGCTGCTGTCACTGTCCAATAAAACCTCTATGAGGCTGACGAACGAGTGTGTCAGTGCAGCAAATTAAAGTGCTCTGACCTCATAGGAAGAATCCTTACCTAAAAATACCAGTGGACTGTAATTCAGAGTGATGGGTGAGGTATGTGTGTTATTGCTAAAGTAGACTGCATATGGGGCATTCATCATCGTCACATTTGATGAGCTCCAGTGCTCGGGCTGCATTTGATGGATGGGAGCATGTAATGCCAGCAGGGCGGGAACAGGAAGTAAGCTTAGGTGTGTCACTTTGAGCTGAGATTATATTACTGTCAGCTTTAAAATTACTAATGAATCACAGCCTCTGTTTTAAAAAAAGAAAAGCTCCAAATCATGCAGTAACCTAAATATATAAACAGTGTTGGGGAACTTTACTTTAAAAATGAATGCATTACAATATTGCGTTTCTCCCGAAAAGGTAACTAATTGTGTTAGTTACTTTTTATGGAAAGTAATCTGTTACATTACATTACTTTTGCATTACTTTCTCTCACCTGGGCTGGACTTGTAAGGGGTTGGACTTTATTTGACAGTACGTGCACTTACATGTAGGCTACCTACAGTGTACTTAGAAAGTAGAGGGCAATACAAGGAAACTATGGGTTAAGGTTAGGTTTATGGGTAAGTTCAGGGTTAGTTACTCAGTTATTATCATAAATAATAATAAAACAGAGTGTACATGTGAAACAGGACTGTAAAATAAAGTGCTACCAAAATAAGTTCTATTTCTGGCTAATGTAAAGGCCCTTTCACACCAAAAGTGGAATGAATAAGCCTCAGGATGAAGGTAATGCACATTCACGACTGTACAGTAGAGTGTACTAAACAAACCACCTGGGATGTTTATCTAAAGTCATTTTTGCTTATGGTTGAATTGAATCATCGAAAGTCAGCAGCAAAGTCATTGCTTAATAAAGTGAGATTAAGTACATAAAGTATATTTGTATATTTAAAAATATTGCAGGTTTGAGTAATATTCTGAGTTTGCATTTCATTTTTTATTAATTTTGAGGAACGCGGAATTTGTTTTTGTGCAGGTGAGATGAGTAAATGCATGTTCACATTTAGTCTACAATAACCATCATGTTACCCACGGACACTCCTCTGCAATACATGGGAAAACAAAGTTACTTATTTGAGTAATGCTTTAGTTACTCGAAAATAGTTACTTGAAAAAAGTAATCTGGTTACATAACTCAAGTTACTTGTAATTCGTTACTGTCCCCAACACTGTATATAAAACAAAAATTTCAAAAAAGTCTAGATAACAGTCTATTATGTCTGATTGGTGCATGACTAGGAGGCTTTATGAAAACTCACTGCAATCCCTTCATCACTGTCAGGTCATGTTCTCTCTCCAGTCCCAGATATTTTTGTGCAAGGAAAATTGTAACTCTCAATAAATGTACTCCATGTGGCCATATAGGCAAGTGCAGGGCCTTAATTAAAAACTCTGCTTTTTCCCAAAATAATGGACAGTTTAAGTAACAACCAACATGAATACAAACAAATAAATAAATCAAATTTTGATTAATTATAATTTCATTTAATTTACAAGAAATGTATTATCCATTTATTTATTCATTGAGCATTTAATTATGGCTCCTTCAAAAGTTATTTATTTTTCTGTTTTTAAATAATTTAAAATATTTATAAAAAATAATAATTTGTTCAGTTTCTTCATTTGGTAATATACAGATGGATGTGACTGACACTGACCTCTATGACTATAGGCGTGTTGTTTATTTCTGTACGTTAAAAAATTCTTGTCACAGTCCTCGTCTGCACCTGTCTGTCCTTGTCTCTGCACTACACTTCCCAGGATCCTCTTGTCTCCTCACCTGAACTCACTCCCTCATTATCCACCTGTCCCTCGTCATCATCATCTGTGTCACCTGTCTTCACCTCGTTAGTGTTCATTTTGACTTGTATTTAGTTTGCTTGTGTTCAGTCTGTCTTTGTCGGTTCTCGTCTATATTACATAGTTTTGTGAGTGTCCAGCCTGTCTTCTTGCCTGTACCTGTTTCTTGTTTTATTTAAAGTAAATCGTGTATATTGGAGCGTTTGGCCTCTGCCTGTTTTCTGCCCGCACCACACCCGTGACAATACCTCATACGATGTAAATAGCGCAGGCCATGAATATGGTAATTATTCAGTCCCATGGTAGGCCTATTCCATAGCACCTCAATATTACCATCTGCTACGTCACTGCGCATGGCACCAACACAGTACCTTTTTTATAGGGCAAGGTTTCCTTAATCCATTTTTTCCAAAAGTTTTTGATAGTACGCTGAAGGAGCATTTGCATTAAGGTAACATGATTAAATTATAACGGTGAGATACACAGATCCTATCCATGCAGAAATATCCTCTCTCATTCTAAATTTAATACATCCCCAAGGCTTAAAACCGCAATCAAAGTCAATCCAATTCCTCACAAACCCACCTGAGGCTCCATTGTGGGACCTGTGACTGCGCTCAGAGACGGAGAGGCTGAAAGGTTTGGGTTTTTTAATGAGATGATAGGTACTAGTAAGAACTGGCAGGACCGACTGCTGCAGACACACACCTGTGCCCCGCACGGCTGGTCTCATCCGTTTCTATTGACCCAGTTTAATTGGCTCCAGTGGAAAAGCGCCATTAGTGAGAGAAAGGGACTTCTGCATATATTGATCCTGCAACTTCAAAATTCTCACACTACAGTCCAATGGGTTTTAAGAAGGTCATGTGTAATGTCAGTGTCATGGGTTAATTTATTCAGACAACACCAGCAACAATGGCGAAGGATATAGAGGGTATTAGAGGGTAGTAACAGCTGGTTTTATTACACATCTGATCATAAAAAATCTCACAACTCTGCTACTCCAACGCTATCTCACGACCAATTTGTACGAATTTGTACGAGTGATTAAAATGTGGCTAATTCGTAACAATTCATACGAACTCACTCGTACGGATTCGTACGATTTGTCTAAACCCACGTGATGGGTAGGTTTAGGGGCGGGGTCAGGGGTAGGTCATTCGTATGAATCCATACGAATTTGGAATTCGTAAAATATGTACGATTTAGCAAAAATCCTACAAATTCGTACAAATTCGTACGAGTCAGGTCGTATGAATTGTTACGAATTAGCCACTCGTACAAATTTGTACGAATTGGTCGTGAGATCGGGTTGGCTACTCTAATATATTGAAGTTTTTGATTCATTCCATCTACTCAAATCTTCAAGCCAAAAAGTATGAACATGGTTAAAATTAAAATGTATGAGATTGAAACAAATTGGATTTATTGATGATAAATGTACATGGCTACTGTAACTAAAACACATTCAGTTTATAAATACTATAAAATAAATTACCTGTTTCAGTTATGTATGACTGACAAATATGCATCACATCAAGTTTATTAGTTTCAAATGGAAATTTTTATGTGTAATGCAAATACATAAATCTTACATTCGTTCCCGAATATTTTTTTTTAGAGGTCAGTGTCATTTTACTATTATTTATTTATTGTTATAGTAGTTATTATTTTGAATTAGCTGGCATAAAGAAAACAGGACAGAGCTTATAATAAAAGAGAATCAACATTGCGTGGCTTTCCTGAGATGGCGAAACCTGAGATGTTGTAAAAGTGACGCGGAAATGTCGTTTTTATTGCTCAACAGGTGATAAAGGTATTTTATTGAGCATTTCAATTGCCATATGCTGCTCTTCATTGTAAAGCATTATCTAATGTGTAGGGTCATATTCATCCGCACAGTCACGCAGAGCCAAAGCACTAACAAAACAATGTTCTTCCACAAAATGCATGCATTTTTTTAACCGCTAGAGGGTCAAAAGTTACATAGTGCACCTTCCACAATAACAACAGTGGTGTTTTTTAGCTGTAGGTTCTTTTGAACAAATTGAACAATCCGGACATGTTTGGGGACGTCTGGTCGTTCTATCAGTTGAACAACAGTTCATAACAACACATCCCTTGACAAATGAACAAGATTTGTTTTAAAAAATGTATTCATTCTGTAACTAACTTAGCAAACACCAGTACATGCATTTCCTATAATCAGTTTCCCATTTTAGCCAACAGAACTGTCTGTAAGATTAACTCAAACAAGATCTAAGTGATGAGGCTTTACTTTATCACAGAACCCAAGTATTGAATTAACATTTAATTTCCAGGGAAATATCTTATCTTCCCACTCTCTTTGGTTATATAAGTTGAGATAAGTTGACTTTGGGTGGCTAAACAGTATTCTGCTTGGATTGCTTGCAATGTGGACAGAACGACAAGCGCACAATGATAATGTGCCAGAGGATGACGAGAGAGAGTTAATTGGGTTTGCCCTCTCTCTTAGGGTGCATAGATTAAGAGGAATCATAAATTAACAGACCCATTGAGTCTTAATTGTGACTGGTGAGTGGAAATCTCACCCTCATTATGGCCTCTGTGCCTTTACCCTGGTGATCATCATTCAGGCTTCACACAGAGACGGCTAAAGGTCATGAATTTCTGCCAAAACAATAAAGAAATTCATGAGGGCGGAGAAACTACCTATGCTTTAGTAGTATGCAAAACTTGATGAAAAATTGCTGTATTATGTATATCGGATCATTCTACTTTCCATTAATCAGTTAATGAAGGTGACTTATTGTCTTTGCATATGAAAATGCTGTTCCAAAGTCACATTTAATTATCATCTTTAGTAGACATAAGATTCACAATATTAACAGACATATTCTTTTAAATATTAGTAGCTCATAATATTTAATGTTTATATAATTTAAATGAGGTGTGCAATTTGTTTGTACAAGTCTGCCCTCTGGTGTATATTTTGGAGCATGAAGTTGCTCCCAATATACGATATCAGTCTATGCTTATTTTTACATTAAGTATGCGCATCAAGCTAATGATATTCGTTGTAAGGCAGAATGTTTATTGTTTTCTGTTTATTTTAAAAAGCAATGATTAATACATACCGAATAGGTGACATTTGATTGTTGTAACTCTTCTAAATTAAACTTTATTTTTTATCTTGCAGCTTTTAGCGTGCAGCACATATTTACATATTCATCTAAATGCCGCTCTAAAAACAGCATATGAAAATGCTGTTCCAAAGTAAACTTTATTTTTTATCTTTTTCAACATTTAATCTAATACTACACATCAAAATGTGTATTGGTTAATCTCAGGCAACTTTCTTTTTTTTTTTTTTTTTTACTAGGTTTAAGCAGAAGATGGGCGCATTTTTTCTCAATCCTGTTACCAAAAATCAAAAAGCAAGTTTAAAAGCATGTAAATTAATTACTTTGTTTTCCCCACAAGAAAGTGTTTATTTTAAAGAAATTGTTGGTTATATGTTAATATATATATATATATATTTGTGACAAAATCACTATTAAGGCAAGATGTATTTTAATAAAAAACACAAAGCCTTTTTTTTTCATTTTAAAGAAGACCGAAGCCTCAAGTTTATAATTTTTTTAAATAATTTAATTTATTACAAATTTTTATAAATGATGGGCCAAACACAACTGATAAAAGTGTTTATTTAAAAGAAATTTTTGGTTATATGTTAAAAAAAAATTGTGACAAAATCACTATTAAGGCAAGATGTATTTTATAAAAAACACAAAGTCATTTTTTTCTCATTTTAAAGAAGACCGAAGCCTCAAGTTTATAATTTTTTAAAATAATTTAATTTATTATTTTTTTTTATACATGATGGGCCAAACAAAACTGATAAAACAGTGGTTTATTATTATTATTATTTTTAGAAAAAATAGTAACAGGAATGAAAGTAACAGGATTGAGTTTTTAAGCAAAAAGTTATCAAACATGGCATATGGCCACATAGCATACATGCTAATAGCATGAGGACACGGAGCCATTTCTAGTGCCTTACCAAAAGTTAATATTTTTTTAAAATAAACAAATAAAATCTAAGAAAAAGTTTAGGTAACAGGACAGTATGTTGAGATTGACCTTCTCAGTCATAGTTACAATTTCATCAAATATACAGAAATTAAAAAATAAGAGGAAATACTTATGATCTTCCCATTGCCTTCAGAAGATCCAGATGATGCAACTTACTGTTGAAAATGTGTATTGTTGAATATATTTTCGGAGGGGGGATGGGTAACAGGACTGAGTGAAAACCCGGGGACATGACTAAAATGTGTATTTTATCTAAAGTATTAGATCAAATATTTTTTTCTTTTTTAATTTGAAAGCAGATTGGATATAAAGTCACACACAGGGTTTCTGCACACTTTTTAAAGTAAACTTTAAGACTTTTTAAGAACCAAAATGAATGCGCAATATTGACAAAAATGTCTCGATAGTTTCAAAGTTTTGTTGATAATAGTTAATGATATTTTACTGATTGTGTTTGTGTACTGGTACCATGGCTGGTTTAGACCTGTTGTTGACAGCTGACTCATGAAGATATTCATATTTTTGGTAAATGGTAAATGGACTGCATTTATATAGCGCTTTCACAGACCCAATGGCCACCAAAGCGCTTTTCATATTTGCATCACATTCACCCAGTCACTCACTCATTCATACACCGGCGGCGGCGGTTTTCATATTCTATGCAGTGGTCAGTTCACAGCAGTGACAGAAATTAACATTGTTTATTAACAGGCAATATTTGCAACCTTAAATTGAGTTCCTGGGGCATTTTCACCTATATATGGACTATATATTTTTTTTTTACTTAGAGGTAGGCCTATGCATCACCTTTTATGTCAAATTCTAACATTCAAATGAAATTATACTAGAATAATAACACAATACCACTGTTACCAGTTAAATTAAATAATTAAATCAAAATCCATCTTTGCAGTGCAGAGACGACACAGAAGCGGCATCAGAACTGGCATCAATATATTTACACACTCCATTTACAATTGCATAAATAAAGCTATGAGACAGTTTTTTAATTCAACATTTAAAAATTAACAGATTTCTAATTGTAACATTTTAATTAAAGGGTACTTTAAATGTGACACTAAAAGTGAGTTGAGGCATTCAGTTACTTGTCCTTCATAGTGTATTGAGAACATGTTACAGCGTTTTTATTCAGCTGTAGGATGTGTTCGGCGAACTCTCGCACGGCCCCGCGACCCGCCGCGCACTTGCAGGAGTATTTGGCAGGATTGGGCTCAACTGGAACATCCAGGGGAACTGCACTCAGCCCTGCCAGGCTCAGGCACTTCACATCTGACTCATCGTTCCCTGATACAAAGATGTTGGAACACCGATTTTGAGAAATATATTCATTTTCAGGTATATGTTTAAAGGGGCTATATGTAAGAATTTTAATGTATTAATCGCTATTTGTATTGCCCATGTGTGAACAGATTGTAACGAAACTTAAAAAAATGAGACCTTCCCTGACTTCCTAGGTTGTCTATGAAAGACTGATTTTTATGTGTAGGACGTTTTTGCTGGGAAAATCAAAAGGTTGTGATGTTAATACGCCCTCCCGAGAGCCTCATTCAATGACAATTGAAATGAATACTTATACAATAATCAGGATAATGCAGAACATAACAGTGTAGTTTTAATTACCTCATCTGTCGATATGATGCTGGTGAATTGCAGAGCTAGTGCAAACATATCCACATTGCTCTGTCGTTTTTGTAATGTCGTTTATTTTGTTATTAAGAGGAAAGCGTGCAGCACATATTTACATATTCATCTAAATGCCGCTCTCAGCAGCGTCGGATGTTCGTTAATAGTATATTGCTGCAAAGGTGTTTCCAACTTTTCACTTCTTATCAAGGAATGAAAAAAAAACCCTGTGAGTATATAGGGGCCTTGAATCATGTTCAGTGTCTTGTACGTTACTTGCGTGTGCAATGAGCAATAAGTTGCTAGCTGTAGTTCTCTTAACGGCCACCGGTGTCACTAATTGCAAGAGTTTCTGAATTCTACATATAGCCCCTTTGAGTCATTCTAAATCAACATTATAATAGTATTATGACATTATTACAAGATATAAGGCTGAGAAAAGTAATAGCTTTCAGTATTCAGTTAATATAAAAAAGGTACAATCTTTTGATTCTGTATTACCGTAATTCCTCAAATAAAAACCGGTATTCAAATAAACGCCGGGTCTCTGATAGTGGCCGGGTACGTGGTCAACGCGGACAAATAAAGGCCGGTCTCAAATTAAGGCCGGGGAAAAATTAGTGTACACTCAAAGACGGACGCGTGCTGTGCTTGTCATATATCACAACTACTATTCAGTGTTTTTAACCACGTTTATTTTAGGTTTCAGACATTTAAATAGATAACATTTATAGCAAAACAATACATTTATAGTTTGTAAAATACACAATGGTGTCTATGGAAGCAGCAATAATCCATTCAAATATATTTGGCGACGTGTTTTATTCATATCAGATGCACAGTGTAAGTATAAAGTTTATACTCTATTCTTCTCCCAGTTCACCGGCCACTTACTTTCATGCATTTCGGGAGAAACTGAAGAATTCACGCGCTGTGTAACGTACAAATCCAACAGACAGGAATGAACTGCGGTGCCGATCTCACGTTACAGATCAGGATCAATTATAAAGGGTTTTAAACGACAAAACAAACTCACTTACACTGAATTGAGAGTCAGAATAGAAGATAGTGGTAAGCAAGTTTGTTAATATTTAGAAATAAAAGCGCTACATCTGTCATACAGCGCTATTTTGGCTGTGGTGAACAGTGCCAAGCATGACGCGTCACCATGGAATCTTGGCTGACGGGCGGGCGGGGATCGCGAATTAGAAATAAAGGCCTGCCTCTAATAAAAGCCTGCTTCAAATAAAAGCCGGCTACCATCTGCAGTTCAGGTAAATAAAGGCCCCGGTCTTTATTTGAGGAATTACGGTATGCACATTTTTCCAAGACACCATGTTGTTACTGATTATCATATTTAGCTGATGTTACTGGAAGAAACAGAGAGCTCTTGACTCACCCAAGTAAGCCACCTCTGTCCACTTCAGCCCATCCTTCTCCATGAGTTTCTCCACCGTTTTCAGTTTGTCATCCACTTTCTGCAGGACTTGGCAGCCCATCCTCTGGGAGATATTTTTAGCTAATTTTGTTTTAAATGAGTTTTGTTCTATCAAAATAACCTAAAGGAGATAAAGGGGGGAAAACACACAAACATAAACATTATTTTTAAAACAAATAATTGACAAATTAAATGGTTAATAATTTAATAATAACTGAGATTTAATAATGATTGAGATATACATGAATTGAGTTATTTTATTTAATATAACACTTTAATCTTCATCACTGTTTTTTGTACATGTACAGTATTGTGTACTGCTGCTAAATTAGTCAATGTTTTAACTTAAATTGTGCACATTTTTTATTCACTTCAAATTAAAGTTTTCTATTAGGTTTTATTTATTATAGCATTTTAATCTTTCCTTAGTTTTTATTTTTGTGTACTGTTCCTAAAAAAACACACTCACTGTAATATAACTACCGGTAATTATTTTTCAATATATCATCCATTTATTAATTTTTGAATTATTAAATTGAATAGTTTATTAGAACATTTTATTCTACCCTTCTTCACAGTTAAGTGTGTATGCATGTGTGTGAATTGTTGCTGAAATACAAATACCCAAATCAATTCCACGTTGTCTGTTAACCCTCAAGTAAATTCTTTCTTTTACTAATAAATCAGTCTCCGTAGAAACTGTCAAAAATTGCCAGTACCGACTATATTTCAAGTCGTCACGGCGGGGTATTGGGTAAAGTTTTCAATTAGCAATAATCGCGCCTCGGATAAACCTCATAGGCTACGATACTGCCACTGCGCAAGGATAACTGGTCAGAGGAGACATCTGAGTACTTGTCCATCTGAGCTACTGTGATCATGAATGGTAAGACCAGCAAAACTCACTAAACATTATCAAACTGCTCAACACTACACACAAACTGTTAAGAAATAGTGGTATTAAAAGTGAAATATCAAGTTGTGCATTTTATAACAAAGTTTTGTTTAATTAAAATGCGAAAAACAAGAGGGATCCCAGATGCATGATGGGATACGGTGGGGCAAAGACAAAGTAAGGGGTGTATTGTTGAGTGGGGGTTGGTTGAGGTCGGGGGTGGGTAACAAACAAGAATTACCTTCACTCCTTCTTTCATCAGCATTTTGATGCCGTCCTGGTCTCTAATGTTGATGGACACCATTTCGTCTCCATTCGATGAGATGCAGATCTGCCCGTCTGTCAAACATCCTGACACGTTACACAGCAGGAGCTTCACAACTTCAGGTTTGTCTTTACCGAAGTAACCGTACCTTTATCAAATATACACACCCACAGTTTGCTTCAGTTCAAACTTTGGACTCTGTGCATTGTGGTTGTTTGCTAACATAAAGTTGCTTGGGAACTTGAAACACAAGCCTATTATTAGCAAGGCTTCACATTAGAAAGACAGCTACACATTACATGTTTATAAATACTTAGTATAGTCATAATATGTAATTTATAGGCAGCTGCAGGCAATAAAGTATTTTTTTTGTTTTGTTTCTTCACTTCAACACTCTCTGTTCAGCTACGGGCCAGTCTATGTCAACATCAATATCCACACTGTACTCTGGGTCCATCTCAAAGTAAACCATTTTTCCATCCTGTAAAATGTAACACAACAAAATTACAATCGAATTGATTAAGTATACGGATAATATGCTTTCTTGCCTATGGATTTTTATGTCAAGCTTTTTTGGCCACATATTATGTTATTTATTTTAAACCTCATATTTTACCTGAAGAAGCCCTTTTTCTATGAGTTCTTTGGTTGCGAAGTAAAAGGAGCCATTTTCACACAACTCTCCGGACCAGTCCTGACGGCGAGGCCTGCAAGCTGGGTTTAGGTTCAGCGGTTTAGTACAGGGGTACCCTGAAAAGAAAGAATTGGTGGTCTGTAATTTAAATATATGGTTAGAGTCCCCAACATGCAATAAATACAACCTTAAAGGAGAACTCCGGTCAATTTTAACATTGAGCTCATCTTTTTGTAAATTTGGAGTGCTGTCAGTACCGAGAACAACGACAAAAACCGGTGTTGCCTACACAGTGTTATTTTCTTTTTAAAATTTGCACCCTGTTGACTTCAATGGGGCAAGTTCTAAACCTGCTTTTAGCCTCTTAACACCTTGATGTGTCATTACAAGCACAGACATGTGAGTGGTGTTATTAAGAGTGAACATGGTCAATTGGACTGCAGTAGATGTGAAAAATATTAATAAAAATGATGTTAATTCAGCCAGCTCACATACCTGTATTTTCTTCCTGTTTTCGGTCAAAGTCCAAAGTAGTCGATTATCGAGTTCGCGTGCGTGATCAGGATGTATGAGATCCCATTTTCCCAACTCGATAATCGCCTACTTTGGACTTCGACCGAAAACAGGAAGAAAACACAGGTATGTGAGCTGGCTGAATTAACATCACTTTTAATAATATCTTTCACATCTGCAGTCCGATTGACCGTGTTTACTCTTAATAACACCACTCACATGTCTGTGCATTTGTAATGACACATCAAGGATGTTAAGAGGCTAAAAGCAGGTTTAAAACTTGCCCCATTGAAGTCAACAGGGTGCAAATTTTAAAAAGAAAATAACACTGAGTAGGCAACACCGATTTTTGTCGTTGTTCTCTGTACTGACAGCACTCCTGTACAAAAAATGAGCTCAATGTTAAAATTGACCGGAGTTCTCCTTTAACTACAAGTAAACTACCATTCAAAAGTTTTGGGTTTTAGTTTAGACTAAAGTCTCCTATGTTAATAAATGTAGTGTATATTCGATTAAAATACAGTAAAACAGTAATATTGTGAAATGTATTTGCAATTTAAAAGAACTGTTTTCTATTATTAAATATTTTAAAATGTAATAATTACTGTGATGGCAAAGCTGAATTTTCAGCATCATTACTCCAGTTTTCAGTGTCACATGATCTTTCAGAAATTATTCTCTAATATGATGATTAGCTGCTCAATAAACATTTTATTATAATCAATGTTGCACATTTGCTTTCAGTATTCTTTGATGAAGAGAAAGAACAAAAGAACAGCATTAATTTGAAATAGTAATCTTTTGTAACATTATAAATGTCTTTCCTTTAGGTCTTGAATCCTTGCTGAATAATAGTACATTATATCTGTAAACACTGATAGATTGTAATTCAACAAACCTCCTTCCTTGACCTCTTCCCATCGAAAATGGTGTCGCCGGACCACAGAGAAGACAGATTCATAGCCTTGTTTGGTCATGAGCTCCAGAGCCTCTTTTAGATGGTGAGGGTGCAAACATGGAGACGTGGCCTGGATGTTACCGATGACCGTCACCTCTGTCAAAGAACATTTAAATTCACTGAACCATTCTCCCATTTATAACCATTTAGTGGATTTATGAGATCGACCATTTACTTTTCACATACTATTCACGCAATATTGCTCTAAGGTCGAACTGTGAGAATGTTTCCCTTATCTCTATATTTTGGAAAACAGGCAGAATCTAGCAAGGTTTTGCGGCTTGCAACCTTGAGAAACAAGCTGTTCGTGTCTCTTGATACAGGCCTGGGAATACAAATATTGAATCAGACTCGTAACATGGTAAATATCACAAACAGGCGATTTTATTATAAACATTATAAACGTATTAGCCGCAGAGTCTGTTTTTCTGGTTTCATTCACAATGCAGATAAAGACATGGTGGGTGTAACCGCCCTGGTATGCAACGAGAAGAATGATCAACATTTAAACTGGTTTACGTGGCCACTTTCCTGTTTCTAGACGAGTGGACACACTTGTTCTACAAGCTCTAGTTACACCCCATATACAGAACTAAGCCATGCAATGTGATTTGACTGTAACAGAGCCTGATTTCTAACCTGGGTGTTTACAGCTGAACTCCTGAATGGTCTCCAGTGAGCTCGAACTGTCTTTGGACACCGCTGGACTCCTCCTGTGAACTTTAGCACCCCAGGCCTTGGCCACTTTCTCAATATCTTTATGATCAGTGGACACCCAAACACTGCAAAAGCATGCATAGGACACAATATAGTAACACTTTTATACAGTAGAGCGAATCACTGAGTAACGACACGTCCACACACACACACACACACACACACACACACACACACACACACACACACACACACACACACACACACACACACATAACCTCACCTGTCAAAGACACCAGAGTCCAGCGCTGCTCTGATCACCCATCCGATCAGAGGAACACCTGCCAACATCTTGATGTTCTTCAGAGGAATGCCTTTGCTTCCTCCACGGGCTAGAATAAGAGCAGCGATGTGTCCTTTGACTTTTCTTCGTTTCGTGATGAAATTGTCCTCGTGACTGTCTTCATGCCGCGCTCGCTTACCGTTTTTCCTTGGTCTGCCCATTTGTGTTGAAAATCAATTAATAATTACCCAGTTGTACAGACAATCGAGCAGATAATAGCCTCACTTTAGTCCAAACGGGAGCTGCCAGACGTTTCTTTCATTACGATGCAATTATCTGTCTGATAAACCCATAGACTGTGGATAAACCACATACCGGTAGCTAAAAAGGCTTCGAGCCTAAGTGAAGTCCCTCCCTCTTCTCCCTATCCCTCCCTATCCCAAACATATGCTCCCAAACCGTTTCCGCTCTACGTCATAAACCCCTCCCGTCGATGCAATCCACTTCCGTTCTGGCGGGCTGGGTTTGTTTTGCTAGCTAGCTCCGTTGTACCGACAAAGCACTGATATCGCAGTGACAAAGGATATAACAATAACAAGATGAAGAAAAGTGTTTCGGGAACGACGTGTTCGGTAGTTGATTGCAAACACTCGAGAAAGCACCTGAAACGAGTGGTTAGATAGAGATAGTGGGGCGGCTAAGCGCAGATTTTCACCAGAATCGATCACTTAACGATAAAAGCGTGAATTTTGGTATGAAGGTTCACAAAGGGGGTCTGATCAGATTTAGGACCGTAGGCGCTCAAATTTTTTCAAAATGGCCGCCAAATATGGATTTCGTAATGGGAAAATTAATTAAAAGCTGCCAGAAACATAAAATGCTATAACACATTTCAGCATAAATACATGTAAATATGAGCACACTTTACCACAGAAGGTCTTTAAACTTTAAAATATAAGATATGTTTAAAAAAAAATCGAATATGGCCACCAAATATGGATTTCATAATGGATAAACAGAAATTAACAATTAAAAAAGTTGCACATCTGATCATTAATCAATCTAGTTCATTTTTAAACAAAAAGGTTATGATATCTATCAGAAAGTATGTACTTTTTAAATGTATATTTAAAATTTAATATTAAATTGTTTGCATAATACGCATCATTTTTACTTGGTAGTTTGTCAGTGACTCCTGCTTATTCAGTCAGTAGGTTTCATCTTGTGGTGGCCACAGTTGAATATTATTCTCTTTAAAATCTAGGGAACTGGTGGGATGTTTTACTCTTGACTGCCTTTATCTCACTTAAAGTCAGTTGAATGTGTTTCTCACTGTTACTCAGTAAAAATAGTGTAGGCTAATACTGCAAGTAAGCAAACATAACTCAGATAGGCAATATAACATGAAATAGATTTTAGTCTGCAGGAATCCTCCCCGAAATTACTCGGGCATTGTTGGAATTGCGCTGTGCTCCATCTGATATTCCCTCACATACAGGTGCTGGTCATATAATTAGAATATCATCAAAAAGTTGATTTATTTCAGTAATTCCATTCAAAAAGTGAAACTTGGATATTCATTCATTACAGACTGATACATTTCAAATGTTTATTTCATTTAAATGTGATGATTAAAACTGACAACTACTGAAAATCCCAAATTCAGTGTCTCCGAAAATTAGAATATTACTTGAGACCAAAAAAAAAGAAAAGATTTTTAGAAATGTTGCCCAACTGAAAAGTATGAACATGAAAAGTATGAGCATGTACAGCGCTCAATACTTAATTGGAGCTCCTTTTGCCTGAATTACTGCAGCAATGTGGCGTGGCATGGAGTCGATCAGTCTGTGGCACTGCTCAGGTGTTATGAGAGCCCAGGGGGGTATTGCACAAAAGCAAGATAAGGGATTAAGCTGGGATTTTCCAGTTATCCTGGCTGAATTTAGCCCTGACTTGGTTGCATGAAGGGAGGCTAAATTAATCTACATTAAGTTACTATGGAGATTTACACTTTGAAGCTAGCCTGCTCCGGAGCAGGCTAACAACCAGGCTAAGATTAATCCTAGTGATTTATCGGCTAGTTCCTCCCTAAATCCTACTAGATATTAATGTTTTAGTCACTTCATGGTCCTGCATTAAAATAACTAGATATAGGCTACTGTCATTCATCTAAGTATGTGTTCTATAAATTTTAGTTATTATTAAAAAAACTGCTGTTCATTTCACTGTCAGAGGTTTGATAAATGTATATATTATTTGAGATTTAAAGCGTTTATTGTCATACACCCAGATTTTCCTGAGCAATTGTAACTTTTCTGTCCACAATGAATGCCAACACAGTGCAAAAGAACTATACTATACAATATGAGAAATAGAATATAGATATACATAGACTATGTATATCTATATATGCAAGTATAGAGTAGAAATGTTCTGTTGAATGAGAAAAAAATATTCCCAGAGTTGCTTCGGATGTTGATTGGGACAATGCTGCCATATTCCCAGATAGCAGAAATGGTTGACTTGTTAGAGAACAATACATTGCAAATGATTTCAGTTAATTTAGTTTTGATTTAGCCCATCCCTTAATAAAGGATAATGTAGGCTGGGTTAGGGTTAGGTAACAAATTCTAGTTCCACTTCACTGGATCAATAAATATAAAGTGTATACTTGACATTCATAAAAAAAGTTACAAGACCACAATGGTTTTGGAATATTTTTCTTTTATTGTTTTGCTGTTATCACTTGTCAGCTTGGAGCTTTGGAGAGAAAAAAATATAATGATTAATACATTGTGTTACCGCACACGTTTTGTCCATTTTCGGATCGGTGATTCTGTGATCGATTTCGTGATCTTTTAAAGAATGCCGTGAACGTGCATTTATCCAAACTATATAAACCAGGCTTGACATATCCAATAGCGTCTGGCTGCAGACAAGTGACGTCACTTGCACTCTCGGACTTGCACGCTCAGACACGAGCGCTTCCTCTGCAAGTGACGTCACTTGCACTCTCAGACATGAGCGCTTCCTCTGCAAGTGACGTCACTTGCAATCGACGCCTGCTCTCTACGGAACGAGTTCGGGGGCGGGGCCAATAGTCTTTAAACGAAACTTGTGGAATTTGACCCCGTCAACACGCACTGTTTGTTTTGCCGCGGCAATTTTTTGTGTTTCTTTTGAACGCGCAGACACGCTCATTTTGGTCGTGTTAAGGCGTCATTTGTCATTTTGTTGACAGTTTTTTCTAATTGCTAAGACACTACAAGTGGAATTTGAGGCTCACTCAGTGAAACCATTCACTCATGTACCCAATCTTTAGACCAAGTCTGCAAAAATACAAGGACATTATATGCTTTGCACTCAGTTTGCATTTGAAAATCAAACTTTTTGCAGAAACGAATTTTAACGACATTGGAATTGTTCTCAATCCGCCACGAGACAAACTATGCAAGTGAGTTCACATGTAGCTGAGAGCAGGTGTCGATTGCAAATGACGTCACTTGCAGCGGAAGCGCTCGTGTCTCAGCGTGCAAGTCTGAGAGTGCAAGTCTGAGAGTGCAAGTCTGCAGCCAGACCCTTCTCGACATATCCGCGCGTTCTCATCCTGGCTCAGCAAACGTGCAACGGATTAAGCCAGGATACACTGATTAAACTAGGTCAAGCCGGGACTGTTCTGTTATCCTGGCTTTCTTAATTCTACTTTTGTGCAATACCCCTCAGGTTGCTCTGATAGTGGCCTTCAGCTCCTCTGCATTGTTGGGTCTGGCGTATCGCATCTTCCTCGCAGTGAACTCTTTGTGAATCTCCCCCACATTTTTGAATGGGTTTTGTTTCACAATCCTTTCCAGGGTGTGGTTATCCCTATTGCTTGTACACTTTTTTTCTACCACATATTTTCCTTCCCTTCGCCTCTCTATTAATGTGCTTGGACACAGAGCTTTGTGAACAGCCAGCCTTTTAGCAATGACCTTTTGTGTCTTGCCCTCCATGTGCAAGATGTCAGTGGTCGTCCTTTAGACAGCTGTCAAGTCAGCAGTCTTCCCCATGATTGTGTAGCCTACAGAACTAGACTGAGAAACCATTTAAAGGCCTTTGCAGGTGATTTGAGTTAATAAGCTGATTAGAGTGTGGCACCAGGGGCTGTTCCATAAACCAAGATTAGAGTATAAGCCAGGCTTATTTCGGTTAGTCAGGCTTATTTTTTGTAGATTCGGTTTCATAAATCAAATTAAAAAAGTTCAAACTCAGTTACCCTGACAACTTATGCTGGGAAACTAGCTGGTCCAGGGCAGGCTAACTGTCAGGCTAAGCCTCAGTTGTTACACAGATCCTCAACACTGACCGACAAGAACACAATGATATATATATATATATATATATATATATATATATATATATATATATATATATATATATATATATATATATATATATATATATATATATATATATTATATTATATATATATATATTATATATATTTTATGTACTTTATTATGTCTTTCAATTCAAACACATTTAACACAATTATACAAATGGACATCATTTAAAGACATCATATTTTCCCCCAATAAATATTTCTTATTTTTCCTTCTACTTTTTTTCTTTTGTGATAATACCAACACATACATATAAATAAAACAATAAATAAATATTAATAAAAATATAACATTCGCATATATCAAACTCTTATAATGACACATAATTCCTAATAGTTATTCAAGTAATATTATTTAAATATCAAATATTCAATATTAAATAATTAAATAAATAAAATAACAAATAACTAGAAATAAAAGGGAAGGTTACATAAAAATGTTAATGTAGGCCAATATATATTCCTTTATTTTATGGAATATTCTTTGATTTTAGAGTTGCACATATCTTTTCAAAATGTATACATTTGTTCTTAATTTAATGTTATCCTCTCCATTATGTACTTTACAAACTATATCTAACCACTCATTTAAAACTGGGGATTCTTGCTTTCTCAAAAAAAATTATTGCATTAAAAGCTGTAATTCTCAGCATTCTAAATAAGTATACATCATCTTTATAAAGTAGCATAGGTCCTATACCCAAAACTATATTTTGTATCTTTATATATTTAGTTTCTTACAAAAAATCTTCCCTGAATTAGGCTACTTCTGTTCAATTTCTTTTTTTTATTAGAAGTATAAAATATATGAGTGTAATGAGCTAGAAGTTCATTGCAACTTATCCAACATCCAAAAGAGAAATTATTATAATTAGAAGATATTTCTAGTGTTATAAAATATCGCATAATTTTCCAAGCAAAATGTATATTTTAGTCAGAATTATTGCGCTCCTATTTGGCGCGCATGCGCGCAGCAGCGCTCGTTCAATATGAAGATTAGCAGCAAAATGGATACATTTGCACAACTTTCTAACATTTACAGATGGAGAATATAACTGTAAAATGTAATTTTTGCACTGATGAGGGGAAAAAACATGTCACAAACGCATAAAACAGCACAAAATATAAGCTGTTTGATGGTGGATCGATTTGATACACGATCGACCTCTAGGGCTGCTTCAGAAACGCGTGCACACGCAATTATCTAGACTAGATAAACCTGGATCAAATTAGTGAGATTGCGTGAACTTCAATTACCTTTTATGGAACCACTTTAGCCCCAACTTATTTGTTAGGCTCATTCAAGTCCGGTTTTGGAGTTTAATCCCCGCTTTTCTTAGCTTCATTTATGGAACAGCCCCCAGGTGTGTCCAATATTGAACCTTTTCACAATATTCTAATTTTCTGAGATACTGATTTTGGGGTTTTCATTAGTTGTCAGTTATAATCATCAAAATAAAAAGGAATGAACACTTGAAATGTATCAGTCTGTGTGTAATGAATGAATATCCAAATTTCACTTTTTTTAATGGAATTACTGAAATGAATCAACTTTTTGATGATATTCTAATTATATGACCAGCACCTGTATATCAGAGACAGTTGAGGTTCACAGTTCTGCTGTATGACAGAACCAGTACGTGAGAGCGTGAACACGGCTAGGAAAAAGCTTTTTTCAAAAAGGCACAGTGTTCGCCAAATTCTACCAACAAGTGCAGCTCTTGAACAGCATGAGATGTCACTGTGATGTCTAATTTTGATCACATAACATGAATTTACAGATAATTAATTAACCCATGTATAATAATATTTAGTATTACAGGAGCACATTTTAAAGGTGCAGTGTGTAACTTTTGGCGACATCTAGCGGTTCGGTTGCGAGTTTGCACTAAGGGCTCAGCCCACTGCTCACCCCTCCCTTTCGAAGAAGCTACGGTGGCTAAAACGGGACAAACATCGTCGTCTGGAGACAGCAGAGGATAGCCAGAGTAAACCAAGTTTCTGTACCACAGTCCATTATAAACCACATCATGGATAAAGTTTACAAAGCCATAGTCAGGTGAGGATCAAGGGTCTTAATACATAAAATAATAGTAGTAATCAGCTGATTGTCTCACGAACGTAACCAGCACATTCTATGCAACTATATATTTTTTCTAACAGGGTAGTAAAAGCCATATTAGCTGGCTAATATGAGTTGTTACTGTGGCTGAGCTGGTTAAAGCGTTAAGCATTGTTTATACTGGACGTGTCCGCATGAGCCCAAAGGTGCGTGCGGCAAAAATGACGTGATTGTAACAGCGCGTGCGCCTCCGCATCCCCTAGACACCACTTACTACACACAAAAGGCTTTTTTCTCTGATTTTGGAAACTCAATCGACTTAAAATGCTTCCAAGATCGACGGGTTGGTGATTCCTGTAACTGTTTTACGGTCAATGACAAGAGTAGCCTACTAATCAGCTGTCTCACAAACGTAACCAGCACATTTATCCCCACATAGCAAAGCCATAACACAGCGGGGGAGAAGAACTAAGTTACATGAAACAATCCAACTACATATTTACACCACTGACAAGGGAAAATTCACTACTTACGGTGTTTATGACTAGCTTCTTCTAGCTTTCTGCGGCTTCTCTTTCAAGGTAGTGACGAAATGCGCTCTGTAGCGCTGTGTGTTCACAGTCAGCTACGGTAGAAACATGACGTCACAATTAGGGATGTCCCGATCAGGTTTTTTTGCCCTCGAGTCCGAGTCCGAGTCATTTGATTTTGAGTATCTGCCGATACCGAGTCCCGATCCGATACTTCTATATCACATTAAAAAAAAAGAATAAAGAAGAGCGAAAAAACAGATCCAGGATGTTCCTTATTTGTTATTTAATTCACCTTATTATAACATTTTAAAACTCTAACAAACAGAGCACTTCTGTGAGGTAGCTTGAACAATCAAGTAATAAATAGCATAAATTATTCACTTTTGGACTTTAGAGCAACAGTAAATATATTTTTAAAAAAGTTTAATATAAAAACAAATAGCACCTCAACTTTAAAATACCCGGCAGGCATGTAAACAAATAAAAAAATAAGTGTATAAAAAAAATATGAGAATATACATTAGGGGTGTAATGGTTCACAAAATACACGGTTCAGTTCGATACGATACAGTGGTGTCACGGTTCGGTACGTTTTCAATACAGTAAAAAGAAAGAAATGTTATGTTATTACTTCAGTGGCGAATTCAAATGATTTGTTGACTAACAGTGTCGCTTGATCAAGATCGGCTCGCGCTGCGCTGATGTTGATGGTCCGAACTGATAAACTGTACAAGCACAATATAATGAGTAGCGCAGTTTCGTTCCGCTTTCATTACGTTCGTCATTTGATGTTGCGCAACGTTGTGGTGTTCACGCCAGCGCGGATTTTGTCGGCAGGAAAAAAGATCCAAGGACCTGGTTTGGTTTGTATGCGTACCGAACCGGAAGCCTCGTACCGAGACGGTTCAATACGAATTCATGTATCGTTACAGCCCTAATATACATATGTATCCGAGTCCTGATCGGGAGGTGACGTCCGATTCTGATCGAGTCTGAAACCACGTGATCGGGCCCGATTTCCGATCACTTGATCGGATCGGGACATCCCTAGTCACAATATGGCGACCTTCATAGAAGGGTATTCCCGCACCTATGTAGATATAAATGTCTCATTCTAAGGTAATAAAAACATTACAGTTTATTAAGCAAGTTCTTTATACACCACTGAACACATAGTTATGGATGTCATATTGCATTTCTGTTAATAGATACTCAATTTTTTTACACAGTGCACCTTTAAAACATTTCTTATATTTTAAAGTTATATTTTATAGGTATATAAGGTATTTTATATTTTATCTTCTTTGTGAAAGTGTGCTCATATTTTCATGTATTTATGATGAAATGGGTTATTGCATTCTATGTTTATGGCAGCTTTTAATTCATTTTCCCATTACGAAATCCATATTTGACCCACCATGACCCCCAGGGGTCAAATTTCAAGCGCCTACGGTCCTAAATCTGATCAGACCCCCTTTGTGAGCCTTCATACCAAATTTGATGCTTTTATCGCAAAGTGATCGATTTTTGCGCTTAACCGCCCCACTAAGAGTGCTACGACCACAATCCAGCTACGAAGAGGCAATGTCCATGCGCTCCATTGTTTACATTTTTCCGCAGGCCTGATACTGATACACATTAGCCGACCTCTCGTGAATCTAGTCTGTAGTTATATGTTATGTAGCCAGGTTTAGTAAATGTTTATTGGAGGATAATAGGTTAATTGCAGCGATAGCTTACGTGACCAACACTTCACTAACGTTAGCTAACTTATGGTAACCTGATGTAAATAACAGGGGTGCCGCCAGAAATTCTGGGCCCTATGGAAACCAAAATTTCTGGGCCCCCTACATTTTTTACAGATAAAATTTAACCCAATAAACATGCCCAGTATACTTTAAAAAATTATACTTAGCACATTGCATAGTTAAAATGTCTAAAGATGAGTACAAAAAAACAAGATTTTTTTTTTTTTAGAAATATGTAGCCTACTTGTTTACATAAAAGGGAGAACATTTATTATCTCAATTGCGGACTCTGCATCTGTATAAGTCAAACACACACACACACACACACACACACACACACACACACACACACACACGCACACGTAATAATAACCATATTATTTGTATTGCCCTATTTAGTTTTCTTACTATAAAATATTAAAATATCTATTTTGTAAACTTATAGCCAATCATGGTTACTACAGACAGACACATGTTTTATTCAATTTTATATTATTTTTTTCTGGGGCATTTTATTCACATTAAGAACGTCAAGTTTGACAGCATCGATCGTAGCAGCAGCACTGTCGCTTCACACAGAACACAGAGCCCGATCTCATGAAAGTGCGTATCAATACCACGAATGTTATTTCTCGCGACATTTATACGCCAAAAATAGTTTTTGCGTGTAAATTCGCGTGCATATGATACGCACTTTATGGCGTGTAATACGCACGCACCCTCCTCCCCCTAATCCTAGTGCGTAGTGCGTAGCATGCACGCAAAAACCATTTTTTGGCGTATCAATGGCACGAGAAATAACATTCGTGGTATTGATACGCACTTTCATCATGAGTCTGCGTTGGGAACCTGTTGGGAACACACGACACATACACGGCAAACTGATTTTGTAATTTTTGAAGCGTGTAGATAACTTTTTGTTTTGTAAAGTTATCATCATGTGGCGTACACAGTAGATAAGACGTGTTTAGAGACTTCAATCTTCGTGAAGTTTCGCGCTCAGGCTCACCTTTCTCCCTTGTTCGGCTGAGACGGGGACGGGGGACGGGGGACGTGGGGGGAGGAGGACGTGTGCAGCAGCCGCTGAATCTGTTTCATAATTCAGTAATTATTTTACTAAGCTAGCTAGATAAAAGCGGGTCATGTAGCAACAAAAATAAGTAATAACTCTGAAAGTTTTGGAATACAGGAATAGGGCAAGCTACCTTTCTTTTTGAAAAACTGTGACACATACTGTCGACTTCGGCGTTCTCTGTCTTCTCTTTCCTTCATTTCTTTCCGTTTTTGATGCCCTGACTTTTGATGTGACATGCCTGCGTGTGTCACTGTCTGCACTACATCATAGCAAGTGCAATAAGCAAGAGACGCTACACTAGCGATCGTAGCTCGGACAGCGCAGGTGGAATGAACCATTGTGATGGGGAGGGGTGTGACTGAAAACCGTAAATACATTATTTGTTTTTTAAATATTAAATCTATGGTCAAAACGGACAAAATACACATTTAGTGCATGAGGGGCCCTAGCACATTTTATGTATGTATAAAAAAGAGAAAAGAAATAAGAAAAGAAAAAGGGGGTCTGCTCTTCTGGGCCCTAAATCAGCCTGGGCCCTTAGAATCGTCCTAACCTTCCACCCCTTTTCGGCGCCCTTGGTAAATAATATATAATATTTTTAATAATATTTTATATATGTATTATATATATATATATATATATATATATATATATATATATATATATATATATATATATATATATATATATATACTATGCACATATATATATAAATATACACATGTATATATGTATATATACACACACACACACAATTCATTTATATTTAACTTATACTTATATTTAATTGGGTTAGGGTAATGCATATATGTGTTTGTGTAATACATATAGTACTACATAAATACACATGCATTCATATATATGTGTGTGTGTGTGTATGGGTTAGTTATGTGTGATTGAAACATGTGTACTGTACACAGTACGTACATGTATTTTGTGTGTTTTCTGATGAATGGTAGTCTAAGATTAGGGTAGGATGAAGGGGTACATTAGCCATACTGAATTTAGGAACAGTTAATTCACTCATTAACTATCTCCCCGGTTTCATTTTATGAAGTTAATATACCGAACATTGCTGTAAATATACTCGTTGCTTTCTACGTTATGGGAGCAGTCTATTCCCCTCCTAAATCATTCATTTGTACATACACAGCCGCGTAATTATATTTTATGCTGGTTGGAATTCTGAACAGACTGCAGACCTATGTTTTTGGAAGGAAAAGCGTAGTGTTCGCATGGGTAGTAGCACTGGCTTTCACGAAGGTAGGCTATGGCTGAATCGGAATGTATACGCAATATTACGGGAAGCAATAGCCTAATACAGCCCAGTTGTGCTAAAATAAATATCATGAGACGACCATCATCAGATGAATGATATGGAAAAGTTAAGTTAGAGCCGCTAAAGCCAGTGCTACTAACGTTACCCATGCGAACATGAACACTAAGCTCCAAAAACATAGCCTAAAACTTATCTAAGTTGTCACCCTGCCTCTCCAAATGCAAAACTGACATTAACAAAATGCACTAACAGCTTAAAAAGTACTTGGGTGTGTATTTTATGTTATATTTACCGTTTAATAATGCAATCGCTGCTGTTTTGTCCATAGAAGAACATGACAGCCCGCGTATGTTTTGGAACTATTGGGGCTGCCATGAACCACGTGACAGCCGTCGCGGCGACATCAAAGCGTGTCTCTCTCTGATACCGACTCGGAATCAAGGACCAGGGGCCCGTTCTTCGTAGCCTACGTTGCTTAAAACATCCGAGATCAAACGAGACATCCAATATAATATCATCGTGCTCATCATGATCCGTCTAATTAGGTTCTTCGAACACACCTACCGGTTATGATCAGTATAGCTGGATTCAAAGGGTGCTTCTCATTTCTTATTTGTGCGTCCTCGTTTCCTTTCCTCGCGTCTCAGCTCCACCCCCTGTAGGACGCGAGGGAAGGCTGCAAGGAAAAGAAAAAGAGAGGACAGAGGAATCTTTTTTTTTTATTATTGAGAAAACGTTAAAGGGAAATACAGAGACATTTGAATCCGTGAAACAAACAAAAAAAAATTCACAATTCTGCATCTTATTTCACATATCAATCATCTTTCTAATACAGTATTTCAACAGTTTTGATGTCTTTAGAACTTTGCGGTTGTTTTGTATTGAAGTTAGAGAGTCATAAAACATCTTCAAATCAGTGGAAAATAGTCTAACATTTGGTACAGTGGATATACATTTTTCTTTATGTATATGATATTTTCCAAATAGAATGAGAAGTTTCATTATATTATTCATTTCCAATAAATCAGAGTTACAATCCATAAACAAGACCATTACCTCAGTTATTGTGACAAATTTATAAAATAACTCAAAAAGAAACCAAGAAACTTGGGACCAAAATAAATTAGTATAATTACAACTAAAAAATAAGTGTATTATTGTTTCATTTTCTTCATTACAGAAACTGCATAGTGGTGAAAACCCTTCTTTAAATTTACTAATATAGTCATTACAAGGATAGTATCTGTTTATTATTTTAAAGTGAGTTTCTTTAACTTTATTAGGGAGTACATATTTATTTATATCAGACCACAAATTTTTAAAAACCAAAAAGTGGTAAGCCTGCTTCCACTTCACCATTGCCGTAGGTGAAGAACTTTTTTCTTTGGTTAAAATTCTTCTGATATATTATTATTATTTTTTTTTTATCTCTAATAGAAAGGCCCCCGACAGTCAGACTATGAAGAAAACTTGGAGTTACAAGATTATACATCTTTTATTTTTTTATAAGATAAAGTACTTTTGGGGAGATACAACGAATAAGTTTAAAATATTCTTTAGAAGATACAATTCATTATAATTAAGTAGGTCACCTGATTGATTTATCAAATCTTTAACAAAAATTAAACCTTTGTTAAACCAATCGTTCCAAAAAATGGTTTTGTTTTTGAATAGTACATATTGATTATTCCAAATAACACATGAATGGGGAGAGAAATTGTGTTTGTAAATTAATTTCCACGCATTCAAAGCTTGTTTATGAAAGTTGGACAACTTAATTGGGAGTTTAGTACATTTAAAATCACAAGCAAGTTGAAAATTAAGACCACCACATTTTTTGAAGATTAAATTGGGAATGAAAAACCATGGAAGGTTATTATCACAAAGACAATGTTTGATCCAATTAATTTTAAATATATTATTGATAGTGTCAAAGTCTAAAGCATTTAGTCCTCCTGGTCCGTGTACGTTGCGTTCATTCGTTTTTCGATTTAATATTGAAAGTAGAAAAATGAGAAAACGGCTCATTTATTCATTTTTCGTTTTCTCAAAAAAGTAAAAAAATGAGAATTCGGCTTGATTTTTATATTTTTATGTTCAGGGATAGAAAATGGAAAAAATGGCTTGAATATCCGATTTCCACGTGTGGGCGCGCATGAAACGCCCCTTTCCGTTGATTGTTCAATCAAAGATCAACGCTTTCGGTTCTTCCACAGTCCTCCGCTGCTGGACAGGGCCTAGAAAGGGTTTTCTTCTCGATAGGCATCTAGTGTAGATTTGACAATCTACACTAGAGAAATATTAGCTGATTATTTCAGAAATATTATAGATTATCTCGCATCTGCACCCACATGACCCATCATTAGCCTACTTGGTGACCCACTGACAGTGCGCAGACCAGTATCCATTTAAGTGTAAACATGCAGCAGTCATAACTATTATTTTAGACTGCACATTGAGTTTTGGACAAGGGATGAAGCTGAAATATGATAGATATGGATGGGGATCCATTTTTCATATATGATTTCTATGGCTGGATTGGGTTACTTCTTCTTCTCTAGGATTTATGGCGGGTCGCAACCATCTTTGTTCAGGTGCATACCACCGCCTACTGTACCGGAGTGTGTAATTTCAAGGTTTTAGTACTTAGTATTTTAAAAAAAACAACACTATATGATATGATCTAATCGTGTATATTTAAGAAATTTAAATACAGCTTTGCAGCACTCCCTTGTTTCTTCACTCATCCCTAAAATCCCTTCTATATTCCATCCCCGTCCTAATTCATATATCTTGTCACATAAGATGTTCTTCTCAGCATCATTGTAAGGGCGTGGCCAAGAACAGGCAGGACCGGTAATGAACCAACGAGAAGATTTATTTCTTCCAAAGATAAAATAACATACAGGTGCAAATATAATGAAAGTAACTTCCAAAAATAAAGACTCAAAATGAAAATAAACTAAAACTAACAGAAATTAAACCGGCAACAAAAACAAACCAAACCACTAAGGTCAGCAGACCATGATGTAGTCTCGCGTAGCCAGACCTTCAGACAGACGGCTGAAGGTCTGGAATTCATAGCAGCTTTAGGCTTGTTTGAGATGCGCCTTGCCTCGCCTGAAATGTAGGCTAGAGTAGGCGGCTGCAGTGAGGGGAGGAGTGAAAAAAAGCGCAGGCAAGACGCACAGATCTCTCTTCTCGCAGTGGATCTGAGTCATCAGACACCTGTGAGATCAAAGGCGGATATCGCGGGATTCACGCTCGTGTACAGTGTTGCTAATAAACTGGATATAATTTAAGTTCTGTTGCTTTTATATGAAAATAAATATAATGAACAAGACACCCAAAGTAGCCTACTTGTTATTTAATTCCATTCCAATAAGTGTTTATCAATCATTTTTTCTTTAATACAGACATAGGCTGGCTATGTGTTTTTTATAATAAAATGACATTGCATAACCCATAGAGATCGCACTGTCCGAGAGTTTGGGAATATTCACACATAACATATACACATAAAACATGATATCCGAGTTTTAAAATCAAACATTTTAATAGAGAACAACACATCACGGTTGTTTAAACCGAGCATTAAGCTGTGTCGTCAGCAAGTCGTTTCCCATCATGCTTTTGATCAGCGCAGTCGGTGGAGAGCAACTGCGCGCGACTGCAGAATCCGTCACGTGCGCCTTGCGCTCGCGAGAGCTTTTTGACACACGTCAGCATGACATCAGAGCAAAGCGGACCGGACATATTTCTAACCGGCATGCATTACGCGCTGATCACCGGTGATCGGTTCTGCGCAGATTTTGCTCATCTCAAACAAGCCTACAGAACACAAATTAATGTTTGCAACATTAGAATACTTTAAATTTGGGAATTTCTTTAGGAAGGCAATTACAACCCTGTACACCGAATGCAACAGCTCTGTTAAAATGGTTAATGGGACTTCTGGGAGATTTTTTCTTTCTAGGGGCATCAGACAAGGCTGCCCAATCTCACCATTTCTTTTCTGCTCGTTACACAGGTTCTTTCTTGCTATGTAAATATGAATTTTTTTCAAGGTATTAACATTTTTGGGAATGAATTAAAAATATGTCAGCTAGCTGATGACACAACACTATTTTTAAAAAATGCTGCAGAGGTTAGCAAAGCAATTCGTACCATAAATAATTTCTCCAAAGTCTCTGGTCTCAACCTTAATATAAGCAAATGTGAGATTTTTCCACTTAGGGGTGTTAACCTCGAAGAAATTGATGGAATCCCTGTCAAGGAGGTTGTCACATACAGGGTCGGCGCCCTCGAGGGGGCCCCAGGGGGCCTGGCCCGGCCACCTGGGTCACTGTGCCCCATCACCTCTAGTCAGCGCACCACCCTGCCTCGGAACCTCGGAACGCGATTTCAGCCGCTGAGATTCGGCAACAGGCACGCTACCACTGTGCCCTTTTATTCCTGACATATTACATTATACATGTATTCCTGACATTATAATTAACTTAAGTATATATTTTTTATATTTTAACTATAAGTACATATAACTATTTGTAAATTAATTTTGTTTTACCATGATTAAATCAGCTTTGCAACCCGTAAATATATCCATCGATCCGCTGACTTTGTTTTGAGTTCTTCAGTGGTCTAGTGGTAGATTATTTGCCGATCATATCAGAGGTTACGGGTTCTAATCCGCCCTCAGTATAGTTTTTTTTCTGTCTCATCAAAAACCGAATATGTTCATCATTGGTTACAGTTTTTATCAAGCAGGGACACGTTTGCGTCCATTTTATATTGTGATCTCACCGAACGAATAGAGTCTCCGTTACTGCGATAGATTGAAGAGCGTGTCCGAGTGAAGACTGCGTGAGCCACAAGAGAAACTGTATCCATGACACTGATAGCAGCGGCAACCAGCGCGCAGCTTGAGTTCAAAAACAAAACATTTTAGCGCTAGATCTCTTATTTAATAGCGAACTAAATTAATGCTCTGCTAGTTAACTGGAGATGTTTTATGTATTTGTATTTGGTGCATCCGTGCCATGTTTCAAAAAGTGGTGGGGGACAATATATCGATCCTGAGAAAATCCCGCAAATTACGCCTATGAACCCCCCCCCCCCCCCCCCCCCCCCCCGGGGGTTTTTTAATCTTTAAAAAAAAAAATCATTAATAGTAGGCCCTCCCAGTGACGCATCGAGGCCCCCTCCTTCCGTATGTCCTGGCGCCGACCCTGGTCACATATCTTGGTGTAAAACTTTGTAAAGATGAATCATATCGTGCTTCTCTTAACTTTAATCCGATTATCAACAGTACAAAAGGAAAGTTTGACTCTTGGTTGCAGAGAGATTTATCAATTTATGGTCGTGTCTTATTGTCTAAATCTGAAGGTTTGTCAAGATCTGCGTATATATCCCAAGCTCTATTTGTACCCAAGACATTTACCAAAGAATTTGACAAGTTGTTATTTGATTTTGTTTGGAAAAAAAGACCTCATTATTTAAAGAAAAATATATTATGCAATCCATATGATCAGGGTGGTTTGAATGTTGTGGATTTTACCACTTTGAACAGCACTTTTAAAACAAATTGGCTAAAATGTTTTATTAAAAATAATTGCTCTATGTGGAATATATAACCATTCAATTAATCAACTTGGTGGTATAAATTTTTTCCTTAGATGCAGTTTTGATATCAACAAAATGATGTCTTTTTGACATGGTGTTTGGCTTTTAAACATAACTTCTCTCCTCACTCCTTTTTTATTTGGAATAATAAGTATATTACACACCGAAGAAAAACACTATTTTTAAGACATTGGTTTCATTCTGATATACTAGTTAGTCAATTGTTGAATTCTGATGGTCAATTTTTGAGCATTACTGAACTATGTATGAAATTTAAGTGCCATATTTCTGTTAAAGAATATGATATTGTCACAAAGTCTATTTCTGCCAAAATATTATCTCTATTCAGAAATCAGGGCTCTAGGGCTAACTGCAAGTAAAGTCTCCAAACATTTGTTTTTAGATAAACTTGATTTAATTAATGATAAATGCAGTAACAAATTGATTAGATCTCTTTTTGTCAGTATCTCTTCCCCTCCATCTAAATTTGTTTGGGTTAATATGTTTCCCTCATTTGAGTGGGAAAATTTTTGGGGAGTTCTTAGTTGGTATTGTGTATCAAATAAAACCAAAGAAGTGTCTTTTAAAATTGCTCACAGAATATATCCTGTGAAAGACACATTAGAGCGTTTTCATCTGGATATTGATTACAATTGCTGTTTTTGTAATTGTGAAAGAGAGACTATTGTGCACTTATTTTTTGAATGTCCCTGTTCTTCAATCTTTTGCATGAGATGTCTCAATTTCTAGGTGTTAAAATGAACTGCAACCTTGTCTTAAATTTGTCATCTGTCTTACTTCATACAAATGAATTTGACTTTTGTATAAAAAAATGTATGTTATTGATTTGTTTCTATTATTAGGAAAATTTCATATTCATCAAACTAAGTGGAGTAACTCAAAACCCAACTTTGCTCATTTCAAAGCAGCCTTTAACATGTATTTTGAGTCTGTAAGGTTTTTAAAAAATCGAAAAGCCCAAAGATCTGTATCTCTGCTAAAGGAATTTAATATATGTCCGTGATGCCCTTTATCCTTTTTTTTCTTTTTTTTCCTTTTTTTCTGTTCTGTTTGTTCTTTTTTTTCTTTTTTTTCTTCTTCTTCAAATTATTGTTGTCTCATGTTTTACTTGTCAAAGGTGATACTTATCAGAAAATATGTAAAAGAAATGTCAACTTGATATCAAACTCTGTGATTTTGAAAATTTAATAAAAAAAAAATAAAAATAAAAAAAAAATCTCAAACAAGCTTTTTCTTTGGCCAAGGCCCGCCCACAAGGCCGTTTGACCGACATGTCAAACAACCAATTACAGTTCGTTTCGTTCAGCGTCACGTTTCGGGGCGTGGAAATGTCACCACAACAACAGACCAGCGTGCAACAAGTCAGTCAGCATAGACAATCAAAGAAGGAGAAGAAAACAAGCAGTAAGTCATTGCTGATTATTACGTTTACTGATTACTACGTTTACTACGTTTAGCTGAACTTGATAAATGCTCATTGTCACTCATGTAAACACAACCGTTTTTCTTCCGCAATCACACGTCTGCGCTTTGTTTCCCGGCGGACCGAAAATAAACGGAAATCCGATAAAATTCAACCAATCAGATGACGACTTCGACATTGCTGAAGCGTTTCCAGTTAAGTGTACCATATGCATCAGACGTTTAGCCAACTTTCCGTGGGCGTGACGTCTGAGGCTGAGACTAACCATGATGTTACTATGGCTGGCCAACTTCTGACTGCCATTCACACATTCAGTCTGATCAATATACCCCTTAGCCTCTACCAAATTAAAAGAAAAGGTAAATATCAAAATAAAACTTTCCCCAATTAACAAAAAATCTTTAACTAAAAAATATACACTATCATACCAAACATAATTTAATCAACTATTGAAGCACAATACAAACTAC